>NW_026486215.1:35000-42392 GCF_026875155.1 Cherax quadricarinatus | reverse complement strand
CGATCTGTTGCGGGTGTCCGGGGGGGACTTCGTACTGGCCTCAGTGTTGTCTCCGTCGCGGGACTCCTTGTGGTTGTAGGAGTTGCCACTCTCAGGGTCTTCCACAGCGTACTCGAAGGTGTACTTCGCTGAAGCGAACAACAAATATGTAAACCACGTTCAAACAGGATGCACATAGTAACATAGTATGCTGCTAACCAACATGATGTTGATAATGATTGTACATATATATATATATATATATTATATATATATATAAATATATATATATATATATATATATATATATATATATATATATATTTATATATATATATATATATTTAACAAGTTGACCGGGTTGGTCAGTTCAAGAGCTGAGGATACTGACTCACTCTTTTGAAAGATTCACGTGTTTGTGCATGTATTTGTGATTACATGTTTGTAGTAGATATATGTTTTTACATACATGTGTATGTAGGTGAATGTGTATGTAGATACATGTTTATGAATATATGTGTGTTTCCACATGTATGTATTTATAGAACACGAGTTTGTAGATACATGTATTTCTAGATACATGTGTTTGTAGATATATATATTTCTAGATAAATGTGTTTTTAGATACATGTACTTGTTGATAAAATATGTTTGAAGATTCATGTATTTGCTCATACATGTGTTTGTTGATACATGTTAAATCACATGTATCTACAAATACATGTGTTTGAAAAGGCATATGTTTGTAGATGCATGTGTTTGTAGATACTCACTGGTGGATATTGTTCTTCTTGTGGGCGAGCAGCAGTCAGCACCACCAGGGCAGCCAGGAGGATCACTGGGTAATGTAAACACAAGCCACATAATCACCCATCACCAGCATTTAATTACTGTAAAGCAACACTTAGCAATGAAGCGATTACCCTCAACCTGACTGGACAAACTAGGCTGAGACTACCAGACGGAGCCTCAACCCACTCTTGGAGCTGGTTGACCCACACGGACGGAGCCTCAACCCGCTCTTAGAGCTGGTTGACCCACACGGACGGAGCCTCAACCCGCTCTTAGAGCTGGTTGACCCACACTGACGGAGGAGCGAGCTTTCAACGCTCTCTGAGCTGTATAACTCATTAGAGTTTAAGGCTTCAACGAATGCAATGTAACTTGCATTAAGTCAGCCTGTGTCTGTTGAGAAAAGTTCACTGTCTTTACTTGTTCAGTATTGTTGCGGCCCCTGCCAAACTAGCAGTTAAATAGTTAACCTGCCGGCCGGCAGTACCACTGGGTGCGTCATCAAACCCAATGTGGGGGCTGCTGAGCCGGCCTTAGAGCAGTAAGAGCCTGAGTGCCTCACGGTGCACACCTAAGCAGTAGGTACCTGACCACCGAAGGGTTACACGTCTACTGGCTTTAGTAACAGTATGTACCTGAGCGCCTCTCTGTACACACCTAAGCAGTAGGTACCTGACCACCGAAGGGTACACGTCTACTGGCTTTAGTAACAGTATGTACCAGAGCGCCTCGCTGTACACACCTAAGCAGTAGGTACCTGACCACCGAAGGGTACACGTCTACTGGCTTTAGAAATATTATGTACCTGAGCGCCTCGCTGTACACACCTAAGCAGTAGGTACCTGACCACCGAAGGGTACACGTCTACTGGCTTTAGAAATATTATGTACCTGAGCGCCTCGCTGTACACACCTAAGCAGTAGGTACCTGACCACCGAAGGGTACACGTCTACTGGCTTTAGAAATATTATGTACCTGAGCGCCTCGCTGTACACACCTAAGCAGTAGGTACCGGACCACCGAAGGGTACACGTCTACTGGCTTCAACATTAAGTACCTGAACTCCTCAGGGTACACGTCTATGCAGTAGGTACCTGACCACCGAATCGTACCTATCTACTGGCGTTAGAAGAACCGCTCACCGCAGCTCACTGAGTCTGTTGGCCTCAGTTACTTGACGGCCGCATTCAGTGAGCTTGAAGCATGGTGTTCGGCTAGCGGTGTGTCAACCGCCTTTGGAGAGGATTTACTGGACTACCGGTGATGTCTGTGGACTCACCGTCTACGTTGATCAACTGTGGGCCGGAGTCGTCAGATGCTGTTTAGTGGGACATTACATGAAGAAAAGGTTGGAGTGTTACACTGAACTGGGCCAGGACCGTAGTGTGTGACACTGAGGGACGTACGATGGAGTGGAACACTGAGATATGCATAGGACCGTAGTGGAACACTGAGATGAAAAAGGGTGTCGTGGGACACTGAAGATGGCCTGGTTGTAGTGTACACTGAACAGTGTCGTGTGACTGACTTCGTGTCGTGAGAGGCAGTTGATTGTAATTTATTATTATAAAAATGTTATTTATAATTTATTGTTTTAGCATAGAGATATATATATATAGTGACAGTAGTGTCAAGAGTTGTACCCTGTGTAGGGTTATTAATTATTTTTAGTTAGATGCTAATTATAATTTATTATAGTAACATGTACAAATATCATAGTTCAAATACCTCTAGACCAAAGATAGTTGATTTTTATATATTAAAGATTAATTTATATTAATGTGTGTATTTATGTATCCCGAACTCTTTATTACAAAAGGAGTAAATAATACCATCGTCTTTTAAAAATTACTTTTTTGTAATATATGAGTGGCCTGTCCGGGAGGATAATGATTATCTAGAATGATTTCTGGACGATCATATCCGGGATGACGGTTCGGGATACATATTACATTGATCTTTGTGTGTCGGTCCTTTTGTGGTGGGGGTGTTGCGGCCCCTGCCAAACTAGCAGTTAAATAGTTAACCTGCCGGCCGGCAGTACCACTGGGTGCGTCATCAAACCCAATGTGGGGGCTGCTGAGCCGGCCTTAGAGCAGTAAGAGCCTGAGTGCCTCACGGTGCACACCTAAGCAGTAGGTACCTGACCACCGAAGGGTACACGTCTACTGGCTTTAGTAACAGTATGTACCTGAGCGCCTCTCTGTACACACCTAAGCAGTAGGTACCTGACCACCGAAGGGTACACGTCTACTGGCTTTAGTAACAGTATGTACCAGAGCGCCTCGCTGTACACACCTAAGCAGTAGGTACCTGACCACCGAAGGGTACACGTCTACTGGCTTTAGAAATATTATGTACCTGAGCGCCTCGCTGTACACACCTAAGCAGTAGGTACCTGACCACCGAAGGGTACACGTCTACTGGCTTTAGAAATATTATGTACCTGAGCGCCTCGCTGTACACACCTAAGCAGTAGGTACCTGACCACCGAAGGGTACACGTCTACTGGCTTCAACATTAAGTACCTGAACTCCTCAGGGTACACGTCTATGCAGTAGGTACCTGACCACCGAATCGTACCTATCTACTGGCGTTAGAAGAACCGCTCACCGCAGCTCACTGAGTCTGTTGGCCTCAGTTACTTGACGGCCGCATTCAGTGAGCTTGAAGCATGGTGTTCGGCTAGCGGTGTGTCAACCGCCTTTGGAGAGGATTTACTGGACTACCGGTGATGTTCTGTGGACTCACCGTCTACGTTGATCAACTGTGGGCCGGAGTCGTCAGATGCTGTTTAGTGGGACATTACATGAAGAAAAGGTTGGAGTGTTACACTGAACTGGGCCAGGACCGTAGTGTGACACTGAGGGACGTACGATGGAGTGGAACACTGAGATATGCATAGGACCGTAGTGGAACACTGAGATGAAAAGGGTGTCGTGGGACACTGAAGATGGCCTGGTTGTAGTGTACACTGAACAGTGTCGTGTGACTGACTTCGTGTCGTGAGAGGCAGTTGATTGTAATTTATTATTATAAAAATGTTATTTATAATTTATTGTTTTAGCATAGAGATATATATATATAGTGACAGTAGTGTCAAGAGTTGTACCCTGTGTAGGGTTATTAATTATTTTAGTTAGATGCTAATTATAATTTATTATAGTAACATGTACAAATATCATAGTTCAAATACCTCTAGACCAAAGATAGTTGATTTTTATATATTAAAGATTAATTTATATTAATGTGTGTATTTATGTATCCCGAACTCTTTATTACAAAAGGAGTAAATAATACCATCGTCTTTTAAAAATTACTTTTTTGTAATAAGTATCCTTACTTGTTCAGTGTCCTTACTTGTTCAATATCCTTACTTGTTCAGTATCATTACTTGTTCAGTATCCTTACTTGTTCAGTATCCTTACTTGTTCAGTATCCTTACTTGTTCAGTATCCTTACTTGTTCAGTATCCTTACTTGTTCAGTATCCTAACTTGTTCAATATCCTTACTTGTTCAGTATCCTTACTTGTTCAGTATCCTTACTTGTTCAGTATCCTTACTTGTTCAGTATCCTTACTTGTTCAGTATCCTTACTTGTTCAGTATCCTTACTTGTTCAGTATCCTTACTTGTTCAGTATCCTTACTTGTTCAGTGTCCTTACTTGTTCAGTATCATTACTTGTTCAGTATCTTACTTGTTCAGTATCCTTACTTGTTCAGTATCCTTACTTGTTCAGTATCCTTACTTGTTCAGTATCCTTGCTTGTTCAGTATCCTTACTTGTTCAGTATCCTTACTTGTTCAGTATCCTTACTTGTTCAGTATCCTTACTTGTTCAGTATCCTTACTTGTTCAGTATCCTTACTTGTTCAGTATCCTTACTTGTTCAGTATCCTTACTTGTTCAGTATCCTTACTTGTTCAGTATCCTTACTTGTTCAGTATCCTTACTTGTTCAGTATCCTTACTTGTTCAGTATCCTTACTTGTTCAGTATCCTTACTTGTTCAGTATCCTTACTTGTTCAGTATCCTTACTTGGTCACTATCCTTACTTGGTCAGTATCCTTACTTGGTCACTATCCTTACTTGCTCACTATACTTGTTCACTATCCTCACTTGTTCACTATCCTTACTTGTTCACTATCCTTACTTGTTCACTATACTTGCTCACTATACTTGTTCACTATTCTCACTTGTTCACTTTCCTTACTTGTTCACTATACTTGTTCACTATCCTTACTTGTTCACTATACTTGTTCACTATCCTTGTTCACTATCCTGACTTGTTCACAAGCCTTACTTGGTCACTATCCTTACTTGTTCGCTATATTTGTTAACTATCCTTACTTGCTCACTATACTTGTTCACTATACTTGTTCACTATACTTGTTCACTATCCTTACTTGTTCGCTATCCTTACTTGTTCACTATCCATACTTGTTCATTATCCTCATTTGTTCACTATCCTTACTTGTTCACTATACTTGCTCACTATACTTGTTCACTATCCTTACTTGTTCACTATACTTGCTTACTATACTTGTTCACTATCCTCACTTGTTCACTATTCTTACTTGTTCACTATATTTGTTCACTATCCTTACTTATTCACTATACTTGTTCACTATACTTGTTCACTATCCTTGCTTGTTCACTATCCTTACTTGTTCACAAGCCTGACTTGTTCACTATCCTGACTTGTTCACTAACCTGGCTTGTTCACTCTCCTGACTTGTTCATTATCCTGACTTGTTTCACTATCCTGACTTGTTCACTATCCTGACTTGTTCACTCTCCTGACTTGTTCACTAACCTGACTTGTTCGCAAGCCTGACTTGTTCACTAACCTGGCTTGTTCACTATCCTGACTTGTTCACTATCCTGACTTGTTTCACTACCCTGACTTTTCACTATCCTGACTTGTTCAATATCCTGACTTTTTTCACTTCCTGACTTTTTCCCACAGCCTGACTTGTTCACTACCCTGACTTATTCACGATCCTGACTTGTTCACAAGCCTGACTTGTTCACTATCCTGACTTTTCACTTTCCTGATTTTTCACTACCCTGACTTATTCACTATCTCGACAGAGTTCACTGTCACTTGCTCACTATCTGGTCTTTGTTCGCTGTGAGGGACTGAAACACGACTGCATACCATTATAACACCTTCGCTGAAGACGGTGCCGGTCCACGGACCTTGACCACTTCCAAAAAGGGTTTATAGTGAATGAAGATGGTCCCTGGACCGCTAATTCTTCCCTAAAACCTCGTCAACGTGTTCAAATTAAAGTATCTCTGTTATCATCTTCAGAGAAGTTTGCAAAAATTGGGTTTGTGTTTGGGTCACTGCGCGATCCTAAAAATTTTTATCACCCGTATTCCACAAGCCCAGCCCCTCTACCTCGGTGTACGCGCAAGCCAGCCCCTCTACCTTGAGTATTTCACAAACCTAGCCCCCTCTACCTCAGTGTACACACAAGCCAGCCCCTCTACCTCAGTGTACGCACAAGTCCGCCCTCTTACCTCAGTGTACGCACAAGCCAGACCCATTTACGGCAGTGTACACAAAGCCTAGCCCCCTCTACCTCAGTGTACACACAAGCCATCCCCCTCTACCTCAATGAATACACAAGCCCAGCCCCTCTACCGCAGTGTACACACTAGCCCAGCCCCTCTACCTCAATGAATACACAAGCCCAGCCCCCTCTATCACAGTGTACACACTGCCCAGCCACTCTACCTCAGTCTACACACAAGGCCAACCACCTCTACTCAAAGTAACACAAGCCCAGCCCTTCTACATCAATGTACACCACAAGCCAAGCCCCTTACCCCAGTGTACACACAAGCCCAGCCCCCTTTAAACACAGTTACACACAAAGCCCATCCCCCCCTACCTCAGTGAACTCACAAGTCCATCCCCTCTACCTCACTGTACACACAACCCAGTTCCCTCTACCTCAGTGAACACACAACCAGCTCCCTCTACCTCAGTGTACACACAACCCCAGTTCCCTCTACCTCAGTGAACACACAAGCCCAGCTCCTCTACTCAGTGTACACCAAGCCAGCCCCCTGTACCTCAGTGTACACACAAGCCATCCCCCTCTACATCAGTGTACACCAAAAAGCCCAGCCCCTTTACCTCAGTGTACTCACAAGCCCAGCCCCCTCTTCCTCAGCCGTAAAAAACAAACCAGCTCCCCCTTTCCTTCAGTGTACCCCACAATCCCCGACCCCTCTACCTCAGTGTGCACACAAGTCCAGCCCTGTCTACCTCAGTGTAACAAAAAGCCCAGCCCCGTCTACCTCGGTACACACAAGCCCCTCCCCTTCTAACTTTAGTGTACTCAAAAGCCCAGGTCCCTCTACCTCAGTGTTACACACAACCCGAAATTCCCCCTTCCTCAGTGAACACACAAGCCCAGCCCCCTCTACCTCAGTGTACACACAAGCCAGCACCCTACATCAGTGTACACACAAGCCCAACCCCTTCTTCCTCAGTGTACACAAACCCAGCCTCCTCTACCCCAGTGTACACATAAACCCGCCTCCTCTACATCAGTGTATACACAAGCCCAGGCCCCTCTTCAACAGTGTACACACAAGCCAGC
>NW_026486215.1:12500-30000 GCF_026875155.1 Cherax quadricarinatus | reverse complement strand
TTCTTTTCCTTCTTTCCTTCAATAACTTCCCAATCTTCTCCCTTCTTCCTCCCTACCTAATTCTTCCTTCCCTACACTCAAATTCTCTTTTCCCTCCCTCTCTTACTACTCCTCCCATACCTCTACACTTTTTCTTTCCTCACCTTCTTAACCGTTCTTTTTTTACCCTCACTTACCCGTTCCCTCACTTCCTCTGCTCCTTCTTTCCATCTCTTCTTCCTCCCTCCTTCCTTCCTTTCCTCCACTCCTTATTTCCACCCCTTCCCACTGTCTCCTTCCTTCCATCCATCCTTCTCTCCCTCCCTAGCCGCTTCTTCAGTACTCACTCCTTGTGATGTATGCCAGGTATACAATATACTAGTAAACATTAAAATACATGAAGGATACCTGAGGGATTAAGTGGTGACCTGTACTTAATCCAGTGGTGACCTGTACTTAACTCAGTGGTGACCTGTACTTAACTCAGTGGTGACCTGTACTTAACTCAGTGATGACTGTCTTAACTCAGTGGTGGCCTGTACTTAACTCTGTGAAGAAGTGTCTTGTGTGTTTTCTCCGTGGACCTGAACCAAGATGCCTCCTTCGGAGCAACTTTACCAGCAGCGTAAGGAAGAATTGGAGAGTAGCGAAGAGGAGATACGGGTTTGACTGAGGAAATCAGAGGATTCGTT
Source organism: Cherax quadricarinatus (assembly GCF_026875155.1). NCBI lineage: Eukaryota > Metazoa > Arthropoda > Malacostraca > Decapoda > Parastacidae > Cherax > Cherax quadricarinatus. The sequence continues at coordinate 29,329 of NW_026486215.1, read as the reverse complement.
GTAGTCCTCCTGTTGTGAGTCCTTCAGGCAAGAAGGGGAACCCGGACAGTGGTTGGACAGCATGGAACGAGTTGACGGATGAAGAAGACGAAAGGAATGGTAGAAATCGATATGAAGGGAGAAAGACTGCGGTGAAACTGGTTGTGGAAACAATCTAATGCCTTTTCTCCGTGTACCGACGAATGTGTGTCGTCTACTGGGAACGTCACGACGAACGGACACCATGGAAGGTAAAGAATTTGTTGTTGGGGAGGATAGTCCAGGTTAGGTTCATTGGATTCAGGCATTCTGCTTGAAAGACGTGTAGGAGACAGAGGGTTTGCTTTCCGGGGCTGGATGGGTGGATTATTGTTAGTCGGCTGTCACATCTGAATGGTAATGGGATCCAATCCTATTAATCTGTTTCAGTGATGGAGGCAATGAATATAGGCGAAGCGTAGATAGAATGTGAGGATTTAGTTAAAAGGTTCAGGGACTGCAATAGACATAATTAGTAGAAAGGGAGGGCGCCTGTTATTATGTGGCATTTTGCCAAGAAGCAGGTGTTGGTAATGAATGGTTGTCCGGAGCAATTGGATATTAATTGTTTGGCGGGATAAACAATGTTAAGATAATGCAGTACCCTTTCATTGACACTGGTCCAACTTCTATGGCCGAGATGACATGTATGCCAGGGATGGGAGGTTCACTTATCCTGAGCAGGTGTGGGTTTTCTTGTAGCACAGTTGAGGGGGTTGTTAGGACTTAAACTAGGATTTAGTTAGAGGTTATGGATTTAAGAAATGTTAAGAATGAGTATGGATATACTAACCTTATGCTCTGATTTAAAGAATCTTTAAAAGTAACTGTTCATGGAGAGAAACTCTGTGGTAATGACAATTTCAGATATGGCGTTAAAAAAACAAAGTTGAATAGGACAAAAATGGATAGAAGAAAAAAAAATATGATGGTATTTTAAGCTAACAGTCGAAGTGCAAGATATAGATTAATGAATACGTTTGGTAGCAGTGCTGGGAACTTTGATGTCATTGCATTAACCGAAACGTGGTATGACTTATGTCTGATGTGGTAATGAGATGGAGCCCAGATGGAGTCGGGATATGATTGCTGAGTGTAATATTCAAGGGTGTTTAAGCTTCTTCATGTGGATTAGATGTGATGGGAAGGGGGAGGAAATGCATTATATGTTCGAGAAAATATTAACTGTTGCATAAAAATGCAGGTATTAAATTAAGATGGACAGTAACTGAATCTCTTTGGGTTAGTGTTTGTAGAGGGTCAAGAAAAACTATTTCTTAGGTGTAAGATACCGAACCTTCCAGCTTCGATCACGATAGAGGGGGACATCTTAGGACGAAAATCGTAAGGGTTCTAGACCAATACGTTAGTGTAGTAGGGGATTTTAACTTTAGTCAATTGACTGGAATTCTTTGACCGGTAATCTAGAATCCAGTGACTTTAATGGAAACAGTTCAGGACAGTTTTCTGAAGCGGAGCGTACAGAGTCTACAGGGGTAATAAATTTGCTTAGACCTAGTCTTGTATATAGGGAAAAACCTTCGTTTATTAATCTGGAGATCCACAAAGAGCTTGGCGGCAAGTGATCACAAATCCATCATTTTAGCATTAAATGGGGAATAAGAATAATGATAATACGGTTTTTAAAAAACCCCGATTTTCGTTCTGCCGTTTTAAGGATTAGGGAAACATGTCAAATCCGATTGGGTTTTTAGCTAATGATTTTTTTGAGAGTCTACTTTGATTTTTAAGGGATCTGCATTTATGATTTTTTTTCTTAATAATGTCACCGTGCTCAGAAATATTTAAAATTCCCCAGAGAGAAATTAGGTCTAATAATAAAAGATCCCAAATGGATTAAAGGGGGTAAAAACTTATTAGGGGGGGGAAAGGGGGGAAATTTTTAGGCGATCAGAAGAGGGAGGAACCCTTTCTGACCAAAAGTCCAGCTTAAAAAAGAAGTAAAAAAGGGATTAGAAAAGGGTAAAACGGACTATGAAATTGGTTGCAATGAATCAAAGACTAATCCAAGGGGGTTTTTTCAAGGTATAGGACGAAGGGAAAGGGAAAAGTAGGGCCCCTGAAAATTGGGAAAGGCAGTGCGGATAACGAACTGGAAAGTGTTCCTTATTTTAAAGACTATTTTTTGTCAGTTTTTACAGGAAAAATGTGAATAGGAAACCCCGTAATTAAAAATTATTTAGTTTATGTAATTTAAATTAAATAATATTTTGTCCGAGGGACATGGTTTTTAAACGATAGACGAAATGAAACAAAATAAATCCCGGACCCCAGAGTTGTTTTTTCCCGGGTACTTGGAAGCAAGAGGAGCTTAGTCAGCCATTAAAAAAGTGTGTTTAATCGGCCATCCTTTCCCGGGGTTTTTGCCGGGGTTGTGGAAGTGGTTTAAAGTGGTTCCTATATTCAAAAACAGGGGATAAAATCAGATACCGTACTTGGTTCAGTATCCGTACTTGTTCAGTATCCTGACTTGTTTAAGTATCCTTACTGTTCAATATCCTTAGCTTGTTCAGTGCCTTACTTTTCAGTAGTATATCCTTACTTGTTCATATCCTCCCCTTCTTGATTCAGTATCAGCAGTGTCAGTATCCTTACAATGTTCAGTATCCGTACTTGTCAGTGTCCTTACTTGTTCAGTATCCAGCCTTACTTGTTCAGAATCCGTACTTTCAGTATCCTTCTTGTTCAGCTACCGTACTTGTTCAGTACCTTACTTGTTCAGTATCCTTACTTGTTCAGTGTCCCTACATGTTCAGTATCCTTACTTGTTCGGTATCCTTACTATTGTTCATGTCCTTACTTTTCAAGTATCCTACTGACCTTATCCTTACTTATTCAGTAATCCTTACTTGTTCAGTGTCCTTACTTGTTTATATCCTTACTTGTTCAGTATCCTTAACTTGTTACAATATCCTACTTGTTCAGTGTCCTACTTGTTCAATCCTTACTTGTTCAGTATCCTTACTTGTTCAATATTTCCTACTTATATCAGTAATCCTTACTGTTCAGTATCCTTATTTGTCAGTGTCCTTACTTGTTCAGTACCTTTACTGTTCCGTATCCGTACTTAGTTTCAGTATCCTTACTTGTTCAGTGTCCTTACCTTGTTCGGTATCCTTACTTTTCATGTTCCTTAACGTGTTCACGTATCCTTACTTGTCCATGTATCCTTACTTGTTCTGTATCCTTGCTATTGTTCAGTATCCTTACTTGTTTCAGTATCCTTACTTGTTCAGTATCCTTGACTTGTTCAGTACCTACTTGTTCAATATCCTTATTTTTTTTCAGTATCCTTACTTGGTTCAATATCCTTACTTGTTCAGTATCCTAACTTGTTCAATATCCTTACTTGTTCAGTATCCTTACATGAGTTCAGTATCCGTTACTTGCTCATTATCCCTTACTTTTTTCAGTATCCTTAATTATTCAATATCCTTAACTTTTTGTTCATATCCTTACTTGTTCAGTATCCCTTACTTGTTCCCATAAATCCTTACTAGATATCAGTATCCTTTACTTGTTCAATATCCTTGCTTGTTCATAATCCTTACTTGTTTCAGTAATCTTTACATGTTCAGTATCATTAACTTTTTTCAATATCCATTACTTGTTTCAGTATCCTTACTTGTTCAATATCCTTACTTGTTCAGTGTCCCTTCTAACTTGTTCAGTACCTTACTTGTTCAGTATCCTTACTTGTTTCAATATCCTTAATTGTTCAGTATCCTACTTGTTCAATATCCTTACTTGTTAGTATCCTTACTTGTATCAGTATCCTTACTTGATTCAATATCCTTACGTTGTTCATGTCCTTACTTGGTTCAGTATCCTTAATCTTGTTCAGTTCCTTACTTGTTCCAATATCCTTACTTGTTTCAGTATCCTTACTTGTTCAATATCCTTACTTGTTCAATATCCTTACTTGTTCAGTATCCTTACTTGTTCAGGTCCTTACTTGTTCAGTACCTTAACGTGTTCAGTATCCTTACTTGTTCAATATCCCTTACATTGTTCATATCCTTACTTGGTCAGTAATCCTTACCTTGTTTCAAGTATCCTTATTGTTCAGTATCCTTACTTTGTTCAGTATCCTTATCTTATTCAGTATCCATACTTGTTCAGTATCCTTACTTTGTTCAGTACCTTACCTTGTTTAGTATCCTTTTACTAGTTCAGTATCCTTACTTGTTCAGTATCCTTTACTTGTTCAGGATCCCTTACTTGTCAGTATCCTACTTGTTTCAATATCCTTACTTGTTCAGTATCCTTAACTTGGTCACAATCCTTATTGGCTCACTATACTTGTTTTCACTATCCTGACTTTGTTCACTATCCTACTTGCACACTATACTTGCTCACTATACTTGTTCACTATCCTCACTTGTTCACTATCCTTACTTGTTCACTATACTTGTTCACTAAACTTGTTCACATCCTCCTGATCGCTATCCTTAATTGTTCACTATTCTGACTTGTTCACAAGTCCCATGACTGTTCACTACCTGACTTGTTTCACAAGAGACTGACTTTTTCACTATCCTGACTTGTTCACAAGCCTGACTTATTCACAAGCCTGGACTGTTCACTAATCTGACTTGTTCACTATCCTGACCTTGTCACTATCCGACTTAATCACAAGCCTGACTTGTTCACCTATCCTGACTTGTTCACAAGCTGACTTGTTCACAATCTCAGACTTGATCACTAACCGAATTGTTCACTATCCAGACTATTCACAAGCCTGACTTGTTCACTATCCTGACTTGTTCACAAGCTTGACTTGTTCACAATCAACTGACTTGTTTCACTAACCGACTTGTTCACTATCCAGACGTGTTCACGTAAGCCTGATATGTTCACTATCCTGACTTGTTCACGATAACTGAACTTGTTCACAAGCCTGACTTGTTTCACTATCCTGGACTTTTCACTTTCCTGATTTTTCACTATCCTGACTTATTCACTATCTCGACCGAGTTCACTATCACTTGCTCACTATCCTGTTCTTTGTTTCTCTTGTGAGGACAGAAACACGACTGCATACCATAATAACACCTTCACAGAAGACCTGTCGGTCCACGGACCTTGACCACTTCCAATAAGGTATAGTGAATGAAGACGGTCATGACTGGACCGCTAATAATTCTTCCCGAACCACGTCAACGTGTTCAAAAAATTAAAATCATCTCTGTTCATCATCTTCAGGAGAAGTTGCAAATTGATTTGTGTTTTGGTCACTGCGCGATCCCAAAAAATTTTCCCCCGTATTCCACAAACCCAGCCCCCTCTACCTCGGTGTACGCACAAGCCAGCCTCCTCTGCCTCAGTGTATACACAAGCCTAGCCCCCTCTACCTCAGTGTACACACAAGCCCAGCATCCTCTACCTCGGTGTACGCGCAAGCCAGCCTCCTCTACCTCAGTGTATACACAAGCCTAGCCCCCTCTACCTCAGTGTACACACAAGCCAGCCAATTCTCCCTCAGTGTAGGCACAAGCCCGCTCCATCTACCTCAGTGTAGCCACAAGCCAGCCCCTTCTACGTCAGTGTACACACAAGCCAAGCCCCCTGTACCTCAGTGTACACACAAGCCCAGCCCCCTCTACCTCAGTGTACACACAAGCCCATCCGCTTCTACCTCAGTGAACTCACAAGTACAGCCCACTCTACCTCAGTGTACACACAAGCCCAGCCTCCTCTACCTCAGTGTACACACAAACCAACACCCTTTACCTCAGTGTATACACAAGCCCAGCCCCCTTTAACACAGTGTACACACAAGCCCATCCCCCTCTACCTCAGTGTACACAAAAGCCAACACCCTTTACATCAGTGTACACACAAGCCCAGCTCCCTCTACCTCAATGTATACACAAGCCCAGCCCTCTTTAACACAGTGTACACACAAGCCCATCCCCCTCTACCTCAGTGAACACACAAGTTCAGCCTCCTCTACCTCAGTGTACACACAAGCCAACACCCTTATCATCAGTGTGGCACCAAGTCGCCCAGCTCCCCTATACTCAGTGAACACACAACCACAGCTCCCTCTACCTCAGTGTACACACAAGCCCAGCTCCCTCTACCTCAGTGTACACACAAGCACAGCTCCCTCTACCTCAGTGTACACACAAGCACAGCTCCCTCTACCTCAGTGTACACACAAGCCCAGCTCCACTACCTCAGGGTACAACACAACACAGCTCCCTCTACCTCAGTGTACACAGCAAGCACAGTCCCTCTACCCTCAGTGTTACACACAAGCCCCAGCTCCCTCTACCTCAGTGTACACCACAGAGCCCAGCTTCCTCTACCCTCGTTACACACAAGCCCAGCTTCCTCTACCTCAGTGTAAACACACACTAGCACAGCTCCCTCTACCTCAGTGTACACACAACCCAGCTCCCTCCTACCTCAGTGTACACACAAGCCCATATCCCCTACCTCAGTGTACACACAAAGCCCACACCTCTACCTCAGTGTACACACAGTAGCCCAGCTCCCTCTACCTCAGTGTACACACAAGCCCAGCTCCCTCTACCTCAGTGTACACACAAGCCCAGCTCCCTCTACCTCAGTGTACACACAAGCCCAGCTCCCTCTACCTCAGTGTACACACAAGTGGAGCCTAAGCCCAGCTCCCTCTACCTCAGTGTACACACAAGCCCAGCTCCCTCTACCTCAGTGTACACACAAGCCCAGCTCCCTCTACCTCAGTGTACACACAAGCCCACACTCCCCTCTACCTTCAGTGTACACACAAGCCCAGCTCCCTCTACCTCAGTGTACACACAAGCCCAGCTCCCTCTACCTCAGTGTACACACTAGCACAGCTCCCTCTACCTCAGTGTACACGACAAGGCCCAGCTCTCCCTCTACCTCAGTGTACAACACAAGCACACCTACCTCTACCTCAGTGTACACACAAGCACACTCCACTCTACCTTCAGTGTACACACAAGCCCAGCACCCTCAACCTATTGTACACACAAGCACAGCTCCCTCCTACCTCAGGTACACACAAGCTCAGCTCCCTCTACCTCAGTGTACACACAAGCCCAGCTCCCTCTACCTCAGTGTACACACAAGAACAGCTTCCTCTACCTCAGTGTACACACAAGCACAGCTCCCTCTACCTCAGTGTACACCCAGCACAGCTCCCTCTACCTCATGTACCCACAAGCCCCGCTCCCTCGAACCACAGTGTACCCAAGCATCAAAGCTCCCTCTACCTCCGAGTGTACACCCATGCACACTCCCTCTACCTCAGGTACACACAAGCACAGCCCACCTCTACCTCAGTGTACAAGACACCCAAGCACAGCTCCTCTAACCTCAGTGTAACACACAAGCACAGCTCCCTCTACCTCAGTGTACACCCAAGCACAGCTCCCTCTACCTCAGTGTACACACAAGCACAGCTCCCTCTACCTCAGTGTACACCCAAGCACAGCTCCCTCTACCTCAGTGTACACACAAGCCCAGCTCCCTCTACCTCAGTGTACACCCAAGCACAGCTCCCCCCCTCTTAGACCTCAGTGTACCACAATAGCCCAAGGCTCCCTCCAGTACCTCAATGTACACACAAGCCCACCCCCCGCTCCTCAGTGTACACACTAGCCCCAGCTCCCCTCTACCTCATTGTACACACAAGAACAGCTCCCTCTACCTCAGTGTACACACAAGCCCAGCTTCCTCTACCTCAGTGTACACACAAGCCCAGCTCCCTCTACCTCAGTGTACACACAAGCACAGCTCCCTCTACCTCAGTGTACACACAAGCCCAGCTCCCTCTACCTCAGTGTACACACAAGCCCAGCTCCCTCTACCTCAGTGTACACACAAGCCCAGCTCCCTCTACCTCAGTGTACACACAAGCCAGCTCCCTCTACCTCAGTGTACACACAAGCCCAGCTCCCTCTACCTCAGTGTACACACAGCCCACTCCCTCTACCTAGTGTACACACAAGCACAGCTTCCCTCTACCTCAGAGTACAACACAAGCCAGCTTCCCTCTATACCTCAGAGAACACACACAAGCCCAGCTCCCTCCTACCTCATTGTACACACAGAGCACAGCTCCGCTCTACCTCAGTGTACACACAAGCCCAGCTCCCTCTACCTTCAGTGTACACACACGCCGCACACCCTCTACCTCAGTGATACACACAAGCCCACTCCCTCTACCTCATTGTAACACACAAGCACAGCTCCCTCTACCTCAGTGGTACACACAAGCACAGCTCCTCTCTAACCTCAGTGGTACACACAAGCCCAGCGCTCCCTCTACCTCAGTGTACACACAAGGCCCCAGCTCCCTCTAAACCTCAGTGTAACACACAAGCACAGCTCCCTCTACCTCAGTGTACACACAAGCACAGCTCCCTCTACCTCAGTGTACACACAAGCCCAGCTCCCTCTACCACAATGAACACAACAAGCAACAGCTCCCTCTCCTCAGTGTACACACACGCAAGCACAGCCCTCCTCTACCTCAGTGTACACACAAGCCCAGCTCCCTCTACCTCAGTGTACACACAAGCCAGCTCCCTCTACCTCAGTGTACACACAAGCCCAGCTCCCTCTACCTCAGTGTACACACAAGCCCAGCTCCCTCTACCTCAGTGTACACACAAGCACAGCTCCCTCTACCTCAGTGTACACACAAGCACAGGGCTCCCTCTACCGTCAGTGTACAACACAAGCACAGCTCCCCTCTAACCTCAGTGTACACACAACACACAGCTCCCTCTACCTCAGTGTACACACAACCCAGCTTCCCTCTACCTCAGTGGTACACCCCAACACAGCTCCCTCTACCTCAGTGTACACACAAGCACAGCTCCCTCTACCTCAGTGTACACACAAGCACAGCTCCCTCTACCTCAGTGTACACACAAGCACAGCTCCCTCTACCTTCATTGAAACACACAGAGCACAGTCCCCTCTACCTCAGTGTAACACACAAGCCCAGCTCCCTCTACCTCAGTGTACACACAAGCCCAGCTCCCTCTACCTCAGTGTACACACACGTGAGGTCATAAAATTCTTACACAATTAAATTTTGAAATTGTGATTGTGTGCGTGCGTGTGTGTGTGTGTGTGTGTGTACTCACCTATTTGTACTCACCTATTTGTTGGTTGCATGGGTCGCGTCTTTAGCTCCTGGCCCCGCCATTCTTCACCGGTTGCTACTGGTCCTCTCTCCGATTCTCACCCGCTCCATGAGCTTTAAATCCAAACCTGTGCTTTAAAACTGTGTATGGTTCCTGCCTCCACCACTACGCATGTGCTTAGGCATCCACTGCCTTACAACTCTATGACGAAGAAATACTTCCTGATAACTCTCTGACTCATTTTGTGTCTTCAACTTTCAATTGTGGCTTCTGTTTCTGTGTCCCCTCCCCTGGAACATACTGTCTTTGTCCACATTGGTCTATCCACGCAGTATTTTAATGGTCGATATCCATGTCTCCTCCCCTGACCCTCCTTCCTCCAGTGCCGTCAGGCCGATATCCCTTAATCTTTCTTCATAGGACATTCCCCTTAGCTCTGGAACTAACCTTGTGGCAAACCTTTGTACTTTCTCTAGTTTTCTTGACGTGCTTTATCAAGTGCGGGTTCCAAACTGGTGCTGCATACTCCAGTATGGGCCTGACATACACGGTGTACAGTGTCTTGAACGATTCCTTACTAAGGTATGCGAACGCTGTTCTCAGGTTTGCCAGGTGTGTGTGTAAGTTGTGTGTGTGTGTGTGCCCGCGCGTGCGCATGTGTGCGTGTACTCACCTAATTGTGGTTATAGGGGTCGAATCATAGTATAGTACTCGCCTAGTTGTGGTTGCAGAGGTCGAGTCACAGCTCTTGATCCCAACTCTTATCTGGTCGCTACTAGGTCACTCTTCCTGCTCCATGAGCTTAACGGTACCTCTTCTAAAGCTATGTAAGGATTCTGCCTCCACTACATCTTTGTGACTGAAAAAAAATGCTTCCTAACATCCCTCTGGTTCATCTGTGTCTTCAACTTCCAACTGTGACCCCTTGTTACTGTGTCCCATCTCTGAAACATTCTGTAGTCAGTCCACCCTTGGGCAATAAACCTCATCCCCAGTAAAAAAAATTTTTTTTTTTATTATATGTCGTTATCATGTCCCCCATATTCTCTTCCTGTCCTCCAGTGTATTCGGTCGATTTAGTTTTGTGTTGTGTGTGTGTGTGTGTGGTGTGTGTGTGTGTGTGTGTGGTGTGTGTGTGGTGTGTTGTGTGTATGTGTGTTTGTGTGTGGTATGTGTCCATATGTGTGTGTGTTGTGTGATGTGTGTGTGTGTGTGTGTGGTGTGTGTGTGTGTGTGTGTGTTATGTGTAATGTATGGTGTTGTATGTGTGCATGTGTGTGTGGTGTGTGTGTGTGTGTGTAAGTGTGTGTGTGTTGTGTGTGTGTGTGTTGTGTGTGAGTGTATGTGTGCATTGTGTGTGCGTGTGGTGTGTGTGTGAGTATGTGTGCATGTGTGTGTGTGGTGTGTTGTATGTGTAGTGTGTGTGTGGTGTGTGTGTGTATGTGTCCATACGTGTGTGTGTGTGAGTTGTGTGTGTGTGTGTGTGTGTGTGTGTGTAATGGTGTGATGTGTCCATATGTGTGTGTGTGTGTGTGAGTGTGTGTGTGCGTTTGGTGCGTGTGTGTGTGTGAGCGTACTCACTCTAGTTCTCACCTAGTTGAGGTTAGCGGGGGGTCGAGTCCGACTCCAGGCCCCGCCTCTTCAATCACTGATCGCTACTAGGTCACTCCCCTGAGCCGTGAGCTTTAGTCATACCTCCTGCTTAAAGCATGTATGGATCCTGCCTCACACTACATCAGCGTCCCAAACTATCCCACTTAATGACTACTCTGGGCTGAAGAAAATACTCCTAACATCCCCGTGATTCATCTGTGTCCTTAGCTTCCAACTGTGTCCCCTTGTTACCTGTGTCCAATCTCTGGAACATCCTTGTCTTTTGTCCACCTTTCAATTCCTCTCTCAGGATTTTTGTATTTTATCATGTCCCCCCTATCTCGCCTGCCTCCCAGTGTCGTCAGTTGATTTCCTTAACCTCTCCTCGTAGGACATCCTCTTAGCTCTGGGACTAGTCTTGTTGCAAACGCATTGCACTTTCCTCTAGTTTCTTTACGTGCTTGGCTAGGTGTGGGGTTCCAAACTGGTGCGTCATACTCCCAATATGGGCCTAACAGTATACGGTGTACAGGGTGTACGGTGTACGGTGGCTGTGTGTTGTGTGTGTGTGTGTGTTGGTGTGTGTGTATGTGTAATGTGTGTGTGTGTGTGTGTATTTGTGCATGTGTGTGTGTTGTGTGATGTATGTGTATTGTGTGGGTGTGTGTGTGTGTGTAGTTTGTGCGTGTGTGTGTGTGTATGTATGTGTGTGTTTGCGTGTGCATGGTGTGTATATGTGTGTGCATGTGTGTCGTGTGTGTGTGTGTGTGTGTGTGTGTGTGTGTGTTGTGTGTTTGTGTGTGGGTGTGTGTGGTGTGTGTGTATGTTGTGTGTGTGTGTATGTGGTGTGTGTGCGCGTGTGGTGTTTGTGTGTATGTGTGTGTGTGGTGTGTGTGTGTGTATGTGTGTGTGTGTATGTGTGTGTGTGTGTGTGTAGTATGTGTGTGTGTGTATGTGTGTGTGGTGTATGTGTGTGTGTGCTGTATGTGTGTGTGTTTGTGTATGTGTTGTGCGTGTTGTGTGTGTGTATGTATGTGTGTGCGGTTGCGATGTGTATGTGTGTCATATGTGTGCACGTGTGCGTGTGTGTGTGTGTGTGTGGGTGTATGTGTGTGTGTGGTGGCATGTGTGTGTGAGTAATTGTGTGTATGTTTGTTGTGTGATGTATGTGTGTGTGTGTGGTATTGTGTGTGTGTGGTATTGTGGTGTGTGAGTGTGTGTGTGTGTATGTATGTGTGTGTGTGCGTTGTATGTGTGTAAATTGTGCATGTGTGCTGTGTGTGTGTGTGTGTGTGTGTGTGTGTGTATGTGTGTGTGTGTGGAGTGTGTGTGTGTATGTGTGTGTGTGTGTGTATGTGTCCTGAGTATATCTCCACATGTAAGTGTACAGATAAATATCTTTGCTTTATATATACATACTATATGTGGAATAGGTGTAAATGTATACGTTTTGTATATGTTGTACGAGTGTGACATTATTATAAGTTGGCGTACATACGCCGTGTGCATGTGCATGAAGTGGTGCTTATGTATGTTTGAGTGCGTATATATGTACGGCTGAAAACAATCCTCCGTTTAGATTTTAACCTCTGAAGTGGCTAGTTTTAAATGGCTCATACCCCTGTCTAGCCAGTGGGACGGACTGAGCTAAAAAAAATGTGATTACTTTAAAAGGCCAAGTAACTAGATGTCACGACCACTCAAACACTACCTAGTACCTTGTACCTGTACCTTGTAAAACCTGGTAACCTTGTACCTGTATCCTTGTACCTTGAACCTGTACCTTATGTACCTGTACCTTGATACCTGTACCTTGTACCTTGTACCTGTACCTTGTACGCTGGTAACCCTTGGTACCTGTACGTAATTCTTGTACATGTACCTTGTACCTTGTACGCTGTACCTTGTACCTTGTACCTTGTACCTGTTACCTTGTACCTGTACCTTTTAACCCGACCTTGTCCCTGTACCTTGTACCTGTACCTTCTACCCTGTACCTTGTAACCTGTAACCTTGTACCTTTGTAACTTGTACCTGTACCTTGTACCTTGTACCTTTACCTTGTACCTGGTACCTATGTACCCTTGTACCTTGTAACCTTGTACCTTGTACCTTTACCTTGTACCTGTACCTGTACCTTGTACCTGTACCTGTACCTGTACCTGTATCTTGTACCTGTACCTTGTACTTTGTACCTTGTACCTTGTACCTTGTACCTTTGTACCTTATCTTGTACCTTGTACCTTGTACTATTGTACCTTGTCCTTGTTCCTTGTACCTGTACCTTGTACCTTGTAACCTTTACTTACCTTGTACCTGTACTCTTGTACCTGTGACCATGTACCCTTGTACCTGTACCTTGTACCTGTATTCTTGTACCTGTACCTTGGACCTTGTACACTTGTACCTTGTACCTTGTACCTTGTACCTTGTACTTTACTTGTACCCGTTGTACCTTTACCTGTACCTGTACTTTGACAAATTGCATAGATTATTACATTAGTCTTTATAATCGACAATAAGGGGACAATGAAGCACATACTTTAAGTGTAATTTCATTATAATCTGTGTGTCGTCAAACTGCCAGACTTGTCGTGTAACCTAAGCTTAAGTTTTGGCAAGTGTGGACAGTCACTCTGGTCCACACGCAAATTGCTCCATAAAAAGTATATCAAGGGACAGTATATAACTGACTTCACCAATGGAGCATGTTGTTATTCAATCACGGCACCATTCAGTGAAGAATAAACGTAAGTAATGATGAAGGAGTCCATAGGTTCGCTGGTCCATAACTTAAAGTACTAACATATGGTGTCTAGAAATACTTGTGTTTACAGGTTATTCTCCACTTATATCATGGTAATCATCAGACTGATATTACTGAAACTCGTAATTATTCTCCCATCAGAAGACGTATAGTAAACCATAGTAATTGTAAAGACACATTTTTTTAAAATTAATATTAAATTTTAATATTTGTTATCGGTTTCAGAAAAAAATAACAATTACAAAACGAAAAACGTAATTGGAAGTATTTTAACATACTGAGTGAATACATTTTAAAAGTTTGTTTAATTTTTTTCCTGTAGGTAATCCTTCATTTATTTAGTTGTCCAGAGTATTTTTTACTACTCTATAACTTCTATTAATAAAGTTAACAAATTAGAGGATACATACTCCACTAAAATACGAATCTCCTCTAAGTAAAATAGTCATACCGTTTAAAAGTTTGAAGCTGTCAGAAAGACGTATTCGTCCAACATTCGTTACGGAATAATCCAGTGAATCAAAGTTTTGACTGTGTATATTGAAAAAAATACACTGGCATAGCCTAAAACCTGAAGGGTATCATGCCTCTTATAAAAAGTATTCATCTTATAATGGTTTAAATCCGAACGTAGAGCATCCCTCTAGCTTATTAAATGCAAGCCAATATCAATTTGTTTAATAATATTAGTTCACTGAGACTTATGCAGCACAATACCAATATAGAACCTCCCTTCAGCAAAACACATCAGAACCCCAAAGTTTCAGCAACAGTCGAGTCATTCTCTAGGTATTCACCCCGAATCCATAGAGATCCGCTTCTGTGTTTTTAATGCTACTCCTGGAACACTACCTATTTTGCGCCCACAAAACAACCAAAACTTTAAAGAATTATTTTCCACATAAGATGCAGTCACTTTTAAACAACCAAAGATGTTCAGAGGAAGTCAAGATATATCACTGAAAAAACGATACCGGTGACTAGTTAATTTCCATAAATATACAACGTATGGATATGCGTAACAATAGTTTCTGTGTGTTTGTTACCTTATAAATAAACATAATTAAACCGTAAAACGGGCGGGGCTTAACCTGTAGTCATAGTCGTAAGAACTTCCATACAACGTGTAGCCCACGGGCCAGCATGGATACAATAAGATTTCATTCAACTAGGTATAGCTCAAGTCTAGCTCAAGTTCCCACAAAGCCGTCATCATACGGTTTTTGGGGGGACTTGAGTTTTGAGTTCGTCACGGCCACCTGGCGAGAGACTCGTCTGTAAAAAATTTGCATTTGTGGTCACAAGGGTGCCTGTGCAAACCCTTTCCCCTATGGTGTATAAATAACCTATACACTCTCGTATAATCCTTCAGGTAGGATACTCCAGTAGTAAAAGCCTGAAGCCGAAATCCGTGAATGGTGTATTTAACATTGACCAGACGACACCTGCGAATGCTCATATTTCCATGAACCTTTTCCTAGTTGTAATAAACCAGCGTTGAAAATTAAAATCGATCGGATGAACCATTCTCAACTTATAAACCAAAAAAATGGAGATGGAGAAAGAAAAAAATCAGGCAATCGCTTTCAAATACCTCTTCGAGGATACCTATTAACTACAACATATTTACAAGAGTACCTAACACGAGTACTTAAGAACACTTAAGAGTACCACAGGTACTAGTAACTCCAGTAGATAAAAAACACAACAATATTTATATGAGTACTAAAGGCACTGCTAACACGAGTACTTAATAATCACAACAATGTGTTATTTAAAAATACAGAAGATACATCTAAAACGAGTACTTTATCAACACAACATTGCTTCTAACATTACCTATGGAATTGGTAACATGAGTATTTAAAAAACACAACAGTGATTGTAAGTGTATTGAAGGTCCCTGCTAACACCAATACTTGACAAACAATGTTTTATAAGAGCACTGTGGTATTAAACAACACTGCACTAAAAAATCCCTCGCCAGGGAAACAAAATATGGTCATATGTTTAATTAACATTGCAGTTTAACAAACACCATTCCGGCACACGCTACGATCTGCAAAATTATTGATATGGAAAAGCATCACACAAAATAATTACACACACATATGTAAATGTAAACATAAAAATACTTTCATAATACATAAAACTACTTTACATACATACATTACATAAAATACATTAATTACAACATAAACATACTACATACTACTTACATACATACATACAAATATATTACATACATTACAATACAACATACATACATACAAACATACATACATACTACATACATACATCAACAACATACGTATTCATACATACTACTGGTCAATTTTAGCAAAAACTTTTTTAAAAAATTAAGCCTTTCAAATTTTCTCTTATACGTTTAAATATATATTTTTTTATTTATGTTTACGTAAAAATCAATAATTTTGTCCCAAAAAAAGGCCTTAAAACTTACCTAAACCCTTTTTTTTAACAAGCGCAATTTAAATTTAGCCTAACCCAACTAAATATATTTTTAGAAATTTACAGTAAAATTTAAAAATAAAAAAACACAATGAAAAATCTTTTTCGTGAGTTTCAGAAAAGATTTTTGCGAAAATTTTTGTAACACAAATTTTGCATGCCTTATTCGGCAAGAAGTGCGTTATTATTTTAAATTAAAATCCAAGTTTTACCGATTCGGACGAGATATATTTTTAATAAATATATATATTAAATAAAATATATATATTTTATAATATATATATATTAAATATATAATATATTATACATTTGTGTCCAAAGGCAGATTTTATTTAAACAAAAAGAAGCGCTAAGCCACAAGGACTATACAGCCCCAATAGGCAAAAAACTTGCGATCTTGGGTTAAAAAGAACGTCATCTTGTCAATAGGACAATGAAAATTTGTTATGCAATAATTTCGCTAAAATCATTTAACCTAAAGAAAAAATATTTTGATTGTTTTGTTTTACAAAAAAACTGTAAAAAATATTTAAAAAAATTTAGTTGGGTTGGCTAAAATAAAATTTTTCTTTTATACATAAGGTTTGGGAAATTTTCTAAGATTCTTTTGGTGCAAAAATTAAAAAATTTTTTACTTAACATTAAGAAAAAAAAAATTCTTTAAACGTTAAAGAAAATTTTAGAAAAGGGCTTAAATTTTAAAAGAGGGGTTTTTGCTAATTGACCTTTTAATATTCGACCGAATTTATATATTGTATATACTAAAGTCCCTTTTTCTGTATAGAGATTTTTTTAGTCTAGGTTCATCTTATCGTTTAGTTTGGTGCATCAAGATCCATCTA
>NW_026486215.1:0-7500 GCF_026875155.1 Cherax quadricarinatus | reverse complement strand
ATGGATCAGGGAATACCTGACAGGGAGGCAGCAACGAGTCATGGTACGTGAAGAGGTATCCCCAGTGGGCGCCTGTGACGAGCGGAGTCCCAAGGGGTCAGTTCTAGGACCAGTGCTATTTTTGATATATGTGAACGACATGATGGAAGGAATAGACTCTGAGTGTCCCCACTCGCAGATAATGTGAAGTTGATGAGAAGAATTAATTTGGATGAGGATGAGGCAGGACTGCAAAGAGACCTGGACAGGCTGGACATGTGGTCCAGTAACTGGCTTCTCGAATTCAATCCAGCCAAATGCCAAGTCATGAAGATTGGGGAGGGGCAAAGAAGACCCCAGACAGGGTATAGGTAGGTGGACAAAGACTACAGACCTCACTCAGAGAGAAAGGGCCTTGGGGTGACCATAACCCGAGCACATCATCGGAGGCACACATCAACCAAATAACTGCTGCAGCATACGGGCGCCTGGCAAACCTGAGAATAGTGTTCCAACCCCTTAATAAGGAATCGTTCCCAAGACACTGTACACTGTGTACATTAGGCCCATACTGGAGTATGCAGCACCAGTCTGGAACCCACACCTGGTCAAGCACGTCAAGAAGTTAGAGAAAGTACAAAGGTTTGCAACAAGGCTAGTCTCAGAGCTCAGGGGAATGTCGTACGAGGAAAGGTTGAGGGAGATCGGACTGACGACACTGGAGGGGCAGAAGTGTCAGGGGAGACATGATAACGACATACAAGATACTGCGGGGAATAGACAAGGTGGACAGAGATTGGATGTTCCAGAGAGGGGACACAGGGACAAGGGGTCACAACTGGAAGCTGAAGACTCAGTACGAGGAAAGGTTGAGGGAGATCGGACTGACGACACTGGAGGACAGAAGTGTCAGGGGAGACATGATAACGACATACAAGATACTGCGGGGAATAGACAAGGTGGACAGAGATAGGATGTTCCAGAGAGGGGACACAGGGACAAGGGGTCACAACTGGAAGCTGAAGACTCAGACGAGTCACGGGGACGGTTAGGAAGTATTTCTTCAGTCTTTGGGAGTGTCAGGAAGTGGAATAGCCTAGCAAGAGAAGTAGTGGAGGCAGGAAACCATACATAGTTCTAAGAAGAGGTATGATACAGCTCAGGAAGCAGAGAGAGAGAGGACCTAGTAGCGATCAGTGAAGAGGCGGGGCCCGGGCTGAGTCTCGACCCCTGCAACCAAAATTAGGTGAGTACACACACACGCACACACATACCACACACACCCCACACAGCACACACACATACACACAACACACACGCACACACACAAACTACACACACAGAGGTATGTAAAGCTCACGGTCAGGGAGAGTGACCTAGTTTGCGATCAGTGAAGAGGCGGGGGGCCCGGAGTCGGGCTCGACCCCCGCACCTCAACTAGGTGAGTACAATAGGTGAGTACACACACACACACACACACACACAAACGCTGATGGAATAAAAAATAAGTGGGAGGAAGTGGGATGAAAGATTCAAAGAAGCATCACCAGACATCTAGCTCTACAGAAACCCAAACTTACAGGTATGTAACAGATGCCAAACTTTCCAACGGGATACCAAATCCTGAGGAAAGACCAGAGGGAAAGGCGGGGTGGAGGAGTGGCGTTGCTGATCAAAAATCGCTGGAATTTTGATGAGCTGGAGAGAGGAGACAGCGGAGAAGAAAGTGATTACATAGCGGAACACTTCACTCTGGAGGTCCCAAGGTGGTAATAGCAGTGATGTATAACCCACCACAGAACAGCAGGAGGCCAAGGCAGAGTACGACGAGAAGCAATAGAGCGATGGGTTGACCCCAAATGGCTAGAGTGGCCAGAAGTGCTCATGCATGCAGGGCAAAGCTCCTGATCATGGGTGACTTTAACCACAAGGAGATCGATTGGGAGAACTTGGACCCACATGGAGGCCAAGATACATGGGGGCTAAGATGATGGAGGTGGTACTGGAAAACTTCATGTGCCAACACGTAAGGGACACTACAAGAGAGAGAGGAGAGGATGAACCAGCAAGGCTGGACTTAGTATTCACCTTGAGTAGTGCGATATCGAGGACATCACATATGAAAAACCCCTTGGGGCCAGTGACCATGTGGTTTTAAGCTTCGAATACACAGAAGAACTACAAGTGGAGGGAGAAGCAGGAAGGCCAGGACGAATGAACCAACTACAAGAAAGGGGACTACACAGGAATGAGGAACAACCTGAACGGGGTTCAGTGGGACAGAGAACTGGCAGGAAGCCCAGTTTAAAGAATAATGAATATGGTAGCAACAAAATGCAAGGAGGCTGAGGATAGGTTTTGTACTCCAAGGTATCGGAGGAGATGGGAATAAAAAGCCAGGATGAGTCCAATGTTACCAAAGGTGCAGGGAGGCAAAAACAAGTGTGCTAGGAATGGAAGAAATATTAGAAGCAAAGGACCCAGGAGGAATAAGGAGAACAGTCGTAGAGCAGAAAACAATTTGCACAGATAAGAAGGGAGGCCCAAAGACAATAGGGAAAATGACATAGCTGCGAAAGCCAAATCTGACCCGAAACTGTTTGTACAGCCACATCAGGGAGGAAAACAACATCAAGGACCAGGTAATCAGGCTAAGAAGGAAGGAAGGAGAGACAACAAGAAATGACCGTGAAGGTATGTGAAGAACACAACAAGAATTCAAAGACGTGTTCACAGAGGAACAGAAGGGACTCAGATAGACGGAGAGGTGGGGCACACCACCAAGTGCTGGACACAGGCACACAACACAACCGAGGAAGACGTGAAGAGGCCATCTGAAGTGTGCTCGATACCTCAAAGGCATGGGGGCCAGATAACATCTCCCATGGGTATTGAGAGAGGGATCAGAGCGCTATGTGTACCCCTAACAACAATATTCAATACATCTATCGAAACATGGAGATTGCCTGAGGCATGGAAGACAGCCAAATGTATCCCCAATCTTTAAAAAAAGGAGACAGACATGAAGCATTAAACTACAACCAGTGGGTCAACTGACATGTATATAGGCAAAATCTGGAGAGAATTTATCAGCGAGAAGTGGTGGAACACCATGAAAGGAACGATCTCAATCAACAGCAAGCCAAACATGGGTTCAGGGACGGAAAATCCTGTGTCACAACACAAACCTACTGAGTCGTATGACATGGTGACAGAGTAAGACAAGAGAGAGAGGGGTGGGTGATTGCATTTTTCTTGGACTGCAAGAAGGCGTTTGACACAGTTCCACCACAAGGAATTGTGCAAAAAACTGGAGGACCAAGCAGGGATAACAGGAAGGCACTACAACGGATCAGGGAATACTTTCAGGAAACAGCACGAGTCATGGTACGTGGCGAAGTGTCCAGAGTGGGGGCACATGTGCCAGCGGGGTCCCGCAGGGATCAGTCCTGAAACCGTGCTGTGTCTGGTATATTGTAACGACATGACGAAGGAATACTCTGAGGTGTCCCTGTTTTGCAGAGACGTGAAGTTTGATGAGAAGAATTCACTCGTCGAAGACCAGGCAGAACTACAAAGGAGCTGACAGGCTGAGACCTGGTCCAGCAATTGGCCCCTGGATTCAATCCCACCAAAGTGCAAAGTCATGAAGATTGGGGAAGGCAAAGAAGGCCCGGCAGAGGAGTACAGTCTAGGGTCAGGACTACAAACCTCACCAAAGAAAGAGCTTGGGGTGAGTATAACCCCAGCACATCACCTGAAGCGCACATCAACCAAATAACTGCTGTCTGCTGCAGCATATTGGGCGCCTAGCAAACCTCAGAACAGCATTTCGACATCTAATAAGGAATTCATTCAGGCTGACCCTGTACACCGTGTACGTTAGGCCCATAGTGGAGTATGCGGCACTAGGTTGGAACCCACACCTAGCCTAGCACGTGAAAACTAGAGAAATGCAAAAGGTTTGCAACAAGACTATCCCAGAGCTAAGAGGTATGTCCTACGAGTAGAAGGTTATGGGAAATCAACCTGACGACACAGAGACAGGAGAGATAGGGGGACATGATAACGACATACGAAATACTGAAGTAATTACAAGGTGGACAAAGACAGATGTTCCCAGAGATGACCCCCACAGTAACAAGGGACACAGTTGAAGCTTGAAGTCACAGATGATTCACAGGATGTGAGGAATAATTTACTTCAGTCCACAGAGTTAAATCATAAGTGACTAGTTTGGGAACGATGTAGTGGAAGGCAGATCCATACATACTTTTAAGGCAGAGGTAGGATAAAGCGCACGGCTTTAGGAGAGTGACCTAAGTAGCGTCAGTGAAGAGGCGGGGCCAGGAGCTCGGACTCGACCCCCGCAACCTCAACTAGGGGAGACAACTAGGTAGTACACACACTCGGACTCGACCCCTTCACCTCAAAACTAGGTGAGTACAACACACACCACACAACAATACTCACCTGACTAGGTGAGTACTAGGTGAGTACACAACACACACCACACACACATCCAACAAAGACCGCAGAGGAAGTTCTTGGCTAGTGGACAAAACTGCAAACCTCGCTCAAGAGAAAGAATTCTCGGGGTGAGTTAACACAGAGCATGCTCCGGAAGCACACATCAACTGGATAACTGCTGCAGCATATGGGCGCCTGGCAAACCTGAAAATAGCCGTTCCGATACCTAAGTAAGGAATCGTTCAAGACACTGTATCCGTGGTCCGTAATGCCCATACTGGATATGCAGCCACCTGTTTGAACCTGCTCTGGATCCAAGCACATCAAAAATTAGAGAAAGTGGCCACGGTTTGCGACAAGATTAGTTCCAGAGCTAAGGGCAATGTCCTAAGAAGAAAGGTTAAGGGAAATCGGATGACGACACTGTAGGCAGCAGGTCAGGGGAGACATGATAACGACATACAAAATACTGAGTGGAATAGACAAGGTGGACAGAAACAAGATATTCCAGAGAGAGGACACAGAAAAAAAGGGGTCACAATTGGAAGTTGAAGACAGATGAGTCAAAGGATATTAGAAAAGTATTTCTTCAGTCATAGAGTAGTCAGAAGTGGAACAGCCTAGCAAGTGAGGTAGAGGAGGCGGGAAACCCCATACATAGCTTTACGATGAGGTATGATAAAGCTCATGGAGCAGGGAGAGGACCTAGTAGCACTCGGTGATGAGGCGGGGCTAGGGCTGAGTCTCGACCGTCCCAAAACACATTAGGTGAGTACACACACACACACACACACACAAAACACACACACACACATATATATGTATATATATATATATATATATATATATATATATATATATATATATATATTATATATAATATATATATATATATATATATATATAAATTATATATATATATGTATTATATATATATGTGGGGTGTGTGTGTGTGTGTGTGTGTACTCACATATTTGTACTCACCTATTTGTGGTTGCAGGGGTCGAATCATAGCTCCTGGCCCCGCCTCTTCACTGGTTGCTACTGGGTCCTCTCTCTCCCCTGCTCCATGAGCTTTATCAAACCTCGTCTTAAAACTTTTGTATGGTTCCCGCCCACACGTCACTTTCCAGGTTTCCCACTTCCTGCAAACTCTTTTGACTGAAGAAATACTTCCTAACATCCCTTTGATTCACCCGGATCTTCAACTTCCAACTCTGACCTCTTGTTTCTGTGTCCCCATCTCTGGAACATCCCGTCTTTGTCCACCTTGTCTATTCCACGCAGTTTTTATATGTCGTTTTATCTGTCTCCCCTGACCCTCCTGTCCCCAGAGTTGTCAGGCCGATTTCCCTCAACCTTTCTTCGTAGGACAATCCCCTTAGCTCTGGGACTAGTCTTGTTGGCAAACCTTTGCACTTTTTTCTAATTTTTGACGTGCTTGACCCGGTGTGGATTCCAAACTGGTGCTGCATAAATCCAGTATGGGCCTGACGTAAATGGTAAAACAGAGTGTTGAACGATTCCTTACTGGGTTTCGGAACGCTATTCAAGGTTTGCCCAGACGCCCGTATGCTGCAGCAGTTATCTATTTGATATGCACCAAAGGAGATTGCTCGGTGTTATACTCACCCCCAGATTTTTTTCCTTGAGTGAGGTTTGCAGTGTTTGGCGATCTAGACTATATTGTGTCTGTGGTCTTCTTTGCCCTTCCCAATCATCATGTCTTTGCTTTTGGGCAGGGTTAAACTAAAGGAGCCAGTTGCTGGACCAGGCTTGTAGCCTGTCCGGGTCGCTTTGTAGTCCTGCCTGATCCTCGTCCGATTGTTCAAACTCATTAACTTCACATCATCTGCAATGTGTGTGTGTGTGTGTGTGTGTGTACTCACCTAGTTGTACTCACCTAGTTGAGGTTGCGGGGTCGAGTCCGAGCTCCTGGCCCCGCCTCTTCACTGATCGCTATTTAGGTCACTCTCCCTGACCGTGAGCTTTACATACCTCTGCTTAAAGCTATGTATGGATCCTGCCTCCACTACACCCGGTTCCAAAATATCCACTTACTGACTACTCTGTGGCTGAAGAAATACTTCCTAACATCCCTGTGATTCATCTGTGTCTTCAGCTTCCAAATGTGTCCCCCTTTTTACTGTTCCAATCTCTGGAACCCTCCTGTCTTTGTCCCCCCTTGTCAAATCCTCTCAGTATTTTGTATGTCGTTATCATGTCCCCCCCATCTCTCCTGTCCTCCAGTGTCGTCAGGTTGATTTCCCTTATCTCTCCTCGTAGGACATACCTCTTAGCTCTGGGACTAGTCTTGTTGCAAACCTTTTTCACTTTCTCTAGTTTTCTTCACGTTTCTTGGCTAGGTGTGGGTTCCAAAACTAGTGCCGCATACTCCAATACGGGCCTAAAGTACACGGTGTACAGGGTCCTGAATGATTCCTTATTAAGATGTCGGAATGCTGTTCTGAGGTTTGCTAGCGCCCCTATGCGCAGCAGTTATTTGGTTGATGTGCGCTTCAGGAGATGTGCCTGGTGTTATACTCACCCCAAGATCTTTTTCTTGAGTGAGGTTTGTAGTCTCTGACCCCCTAACTGTACTCCGTCTGCGGCCTTCTTTGCCTTCCCCAATCTTCATGATTTGCACTTGGTGGGATTGAACTCCAGGAGCCAATTGCTGGACCAGGTCTGCAGCCTGTCCAGATCCCTTTGTAGTTCTGCCTGGTTCTTCGATCGAGTGAATTCTTCTCATCAACTTCACGTCATCTGCAAACAGGGACACCTCAGAGTCTATTCCTTCCGTCATGTCGTTTTACAAATACCAGAAACAGCACTGCTCCTAGGACTGACCCCTGCGGGACCCCGCTGGTCACAGGTGCCCACTCTGACACCTCGCCCCGTACCATGACTCGCTGCTGTCTTCCTGACAAGTTTTTCCCTGATCCATTGTAGTGCCTTCCCTGTTATCCCTGCTTTGGTCCTCCGTTTTTGCACCAATCTTTGTGTGGGAAAGTGTCAAAACCCCTTTTTGCAGTCCAAGAAAATGTGTGT
>NW_026486211.1:0-14115 GCF_026875155.1 Cherax quadricarinatus | reverse complement strand
GTTAGATACATGGATGGGGCATTCTGCTTGAGGACAGGAGTAGGGAAAAAGGGTTTGTTTTCCTGGGGTGGGATGGGGCATTGTTACCCGGCTTGAAACATATGGACGGTAATGGGTCAATCCTATTATTTCCCCTAGTGGGGGAGGCAATGTGTTGGCAAGGTAGAAGTGGAGGATTTAGTTTAGAAAGTTCAGGACAGCTATAGACATGATTAGGAAGAAGGGGGGGGCCCCCCTGTTATATGTGGCATTTTGCCAAGAAGAGGTGTTGGTAATGAATGGTTGTCCAGAGCAATTGGTATTAATTGTTGGCTGGTAAACACTGTAAGGATAATGCAGTACCATTCATTGACAACTGGGAAACTTCTATGGCCAAAATGACTTGTATGCCAGGGATGGGGTTCACTTATCCGGGCAGGTGTGGGTTTCTTGCTAACTCAGTTGAGGGGGTTGTTAGGACTTTAAACTAGGATTAGTTAGAGGTATGGGTTTAGAAATGATTAATAATGAGTATGGATATATTGACTTATGCTCTGATATTAAGAATCTTAATTGTAACTGTCATGGAGTAACTCTGGGTAATAATTTCAGAAATTGTGTAAAAACAAAGATGAATAGGAAAAATGTGCAGAAGAAAAAACATATGATGGTATTTTATGCTAACAGTCGAAGTGCAAGAAATAAAATTAATGAACTACGTTTGGTAGCATGTGCTGGGAACTTTGATATCATTGCATTAACTGAAACGTGGTATGATTTAAAGAGTCGGGATATGACTGCTGAGTGTAATATTCAGGGATTTAAGTTATTCAATGTGGATAGATGTAATGGGAAGGGGGGGAGGAGTTGCATTGTATGTTCGAGAAAATATTAATTGTTGCATAAAAACAGGTATAAAAATAGATGGAGCAGTAACAGAGTCTGTTTGGGTAGAGTTCGTGGAGGGTCAAGAAAAACTAATTCTAGGTGTAATATACCGACCTCCAGGCTTGGATCACGATAGAGGGAGACTTCTTTGGGACGAAATTGTTAGGGCTTCTGGACACAGTAACGTAGTCATAGTAGGGGACTTTAACTTTAGCCAAATTGACTGGAATTCTCTGACAGGTAATCTAGAGTCCAGTGACTTCATGGAAACAGTTCATGACTGTTTTCTGAAACAGAGTGTAACTGAACCTACCAGGGGTAATAATTTGCTAGACCTAGTCTTGTCAAATAAGGAAACACTCGTGAACAATCTGGAGATCACTGAAGAGCTTGGCGCAAGTGATCACAAATCCATCACCTTTAGCATTAATTGGGAATGCAAGAATAATGATAATACAGTAAAAATCCCCGATTTTCGTTCTGCCGATTATAATGGACTTAGGGAACATCTGTCTAATCTTGATTGGGGTTATCTAGCTAATGATTTTATTGACGATAATCATACTTATGAATATGAAGGGATCTGCTTTTATGATTGTTTTCTTAATAATGTACACAGTGTCAGAGTATATACATTCCCCAGAGAGAAATTAGGTCTAATAATAACGATCCCAAATGGGTTAACAGGAGGCTAAAGCATCTATTAGGGGAGAAAAGGGGAATTTATAGGCGCATCAGAAGAGGAGAGGTTAACCTTACTGACCAATATGTTCAGCTTAAAAGAGAAGTAAAAAGGCGATTAGAAAGGCTAAACGTGACTATGAAATTAGAGTTGCTAATGAATCTAAGACTAATCCAAAGGGGTTCTTTCAAGTGTATAGGACGAAGGTGAAGGAAAAAGTAGACCTCTGAAATCTGGGATGGACACCTGACGGATAATGAACTGGAAATGTGTTCCTTATTTAATGACTATTTTTTGTCAGTTTTTACACAGGAAGATGTAAATGAGATTCCAGTAATTAACAATTATTTAGATCCTGATGAATTTAAGTTAACTAATATTACTGTCACGAGGGACATGGTTATTAAACAGATAGACAAACTGAAACAAAATAAGTCCCCGGGACCCGATGAGTTGTTTTCAAGGGTACTTAAGGAATGCAAGATGGAGCTTAGTCAGCCATTAACGAGTGTATTCAATGCGTCCATCCTTACCAGTGTTGTGCCAGAGATGTGGAAGATGGCTAATGTGGTTCCTATATTCAAATCAGGGGATAAGTCCACTCTTCAAATTACCGTCCAATAAGCCTGACATCTATAGTGGCAAGTTATTAGAATCAATTATAGCTGACATTATCAGAAGTCACCTTGAGGAGCATAACTTGATAAATGAATCTCAGTATGGATTCACGAGAGGTCGTTCCTGCCTGACAAACTTACTGACGTTCTTCAATAGAACATTTGAGGCAGTTGACAGTGATAAGGAATATGATATTGTTTATTTGGATTTTAGTAAAGCCTTCGACAGAGTACCTCACAAGAGACTCTTAAGAAAAGTGGCAGCTCATGGTATAGGAGGTAAAGTTCTAGCATGGATTGAGGCATGGCTTACCAATAGAAAGCAGAGAGTTACCATTAATGGAGTGAAATCTGAATGGGGATTAGTCACTAGTGGCGTTCCACAAGGATCAGTTTTAGGCCCTCTCTTGTTCATAATTTACATTAATGTCCTTGATGAGTTTGCTGATGATACAAAGATAGGTCGTATAATTCACTCTGAGGAGGACGTCAATGAACTCCAGGAGGATTTGGACAAATTAATATCTTGGTCTGAAAAATGGCTGACTAAGCTCCATCTTGCATTCCTTAAGTACCCTTGAAAACAACTCATCAGGTCCCGGGGACTTATTTTGTTTCAGTTTGTCTATCTGTTTAATAACCATGTCCCTCGTGACAGTAATATTAGTTAACATAAATTCATCAGGAACTAAATAATTGTTAATTACTGGAATCTCATTTACATCTTCCTGTGTAAAAACTGACAAAAAATAGTCATTAAATAAGGAACACATTTCCAGTTCATTATCCGTCAGCTGTCCATTCCCAGATTTCAGAGGTCCCCTAATAGATGCTTTAGCCTTCTGTTAACCCATTGGGATCGTTATTATTAGACCTAATTTCTCTCTGGGGAATGTATATACTCTGGGCACTGTGTACATTATTAAGAAAACAATCATAAAAACAGATCCCTTCATATTCATAAGTATGATTATCGTCAATAAAATCATTAGCTAGATAACCCCAATCAAGATTAGACAGATGTTCCCTAAGTCCATTATAATCGGCAGAACGAAAATCGGGGATTTTTACTGTATTATCATTATTCTTGCATTCCCAATTAATGCTAAAGGTGATGGATTTGTGATCACTTGCGCCAAGCTCTTCAGTGATCTCCAGTGAACTGCCCTCGTCTGCTGCCGTCCCTATCCACTGACGCGTATATAACCGCCAGTCTTCTTGCCTTTTCTCCAGATTCTCCTCCACCACGATGCTGTGAACATTAACTCCAAGGCCGAGGGACTGATTACCTCATCTTTTGTATATAGTTCTACTGTCTTCCTATTATGTCCTAGAATCTGTATTGATAAAGCCACTGGTTGGCGAAACGTCTACAATAAAGATATCCAGATGTTGCACATGTGTCTTAACCATCGATCTCCAGATTATTCACGAGTGTTTCCTTATTTGACAAGACTAGGTCTAGCAAATTATTACCCCTGGTAGGTTCAGTTACACTCTGTTTCAGAAAACAGTCCTGAACTGTTTCCATGAAGTCACTGGACTCTAGATTACCTGTCAAAGAATTCCAGTCAATTTGGCTAAAGTTAAAGTCCCCTACTATGACTACGTTACTGTGTCCAGAAGCCCTAACAATTTCGTCCCAAAGAAGTCTCCCTCTATCGTGATCCAAGCCTGGAGGTCGGTATATTACACCTAGAATTAGTTTTTCTTGACCCTCCACGAACTCTACCCAAACAGACTCTGTTACTGCTCCATCTATTTTTATACCTGTTTTTATGCAACAATTAATATTTTCTCGAACATACAATGCAACTCCTCCCCCCTTCCCATTACATCTATCCACATTGAATAACTTAAATCCCTGAATATTACACTCAGCAGTCATATCCCGACTCTTTAAATCATACCACGTTTCAGTTAATGCAATGATATCAAAGTTCCCAGCACATGCTACCAAACGTAGTTCATTAATTTTATTTCTTGCACTTCGACTGTTAGCATAAAATACCATCATATGTTTCTTCTTCTGCACATTTTTCCTATTCATCTTTGTTTTTACACAATTTCTGAAATTATCATTACCCAGATAGACTTAAAGCCTTAAATCTCCACTCTCTGGAGAGGCGTAGAATGAGGGGAGATGTGATGAATGGTTTGAAAAACCGACAAGTTGAAGATTGAGACACTTATGCAGCATATGGGAATCTTTATTCAGGAAACGTTTCGCCACACAGTGGCTTCATCAGTCCAATACAAAGAGGAAGGCGTAAGGAGAGGAGGAGTATGAGGTAATCAGTCCCTCAGCCTGGAGTCGATGTGTTCAGTCCATCAATCTTGTAGAATGTACAGCATAGGGCCGTAGACGTGGCTTATATACAGTAGTGAGGTGACTTGAAGCAGGTGGAGGCAGGATCATAGTGGTACCATCCACTAGTCGAAGTAGGTCTTTGTCCAAAGGTTGAACAAGCGTTGAAGAATTCTTTGTAAGAAGATCCCATGATGCTGCAGTGTCTGACAGTTGTGATGAATGGTTTGAAAAACCGACAAGTTGAAGATTGAGACACTTATGCAGCATATGGGAATCTTTATTCAGAAAACGTTTCGCCACACAGTGGCTTCATCAGTCCAATACAAAGAGGAAGTTGAACATCAAAAATGGTATACAATACCGACAGGTTGTTAGGTAAGACACATATGCAACAGTTAGACAACTTTATTCCGAAACGTTTCGCCTACACAGTAGGCTTCTTCAGTCGAATACAGAAAGTAGGCAGGAACAGTAGAGATGTGAAGACGATGTAATCAGTCCATCACCCTTAAAGTCGTAGAATTTGAGGTTGTCAGTCCCTATCCTTCAGATAGTTCCTGACTATGGAACTGAACTTCTCCAGGCCGAGGGACTGACAACCTCAAATTCTACGACTTTAAGGGTGATGGACTGATTACATCGTCTTCACATCTCTACTGTTCCTGCCTACTTTCTGTATTCGACTGAAGAAGCCTACTGTGTAGGCGAAACGTTTCGGAATAAAGTTGTCTAACTGTTGCATATGTGTCTTACCTAACAACACAAAGAGGAAGGCGTAAGGAGAGGAGGAGTATGAGGTAATCAGTCCCTCAGCCTGGAGTCGATGTGTTCAGTCCATCAATCTTGTAGAATGTACAGCATAGGGCCGTAGACGTGGCTTATATACTGTAGTGAGGTGACTTGAAGCAGGTGGAGGCGGGATCATAGTGGTACCATCCACTAGTCGAAGTAGGTCTTTGTCCAAAGGTGTGGCGAAACGTTTCCTGAATAAAGATTCCCATATGCTGCATAAGTGTCTCAATCTTCAACATGAGGGGAGATATCATTGAAGTGTATAAGTGGATGACGGGCATAAACAAGGGAGACATTAATAAAGTACTGAGGGTGTCGAACCAGGTAAGAACCAGGAATAATGGATATAAGTTGGATAAATTTAGATTTAGAAAGGACATAGGTAAGTACTGGTTTTCTAACAGAGTTGTAGATGCGTGGAACAGTCTTCCCAGTGGGGTGATAGAGGTTAGGACCTTGGGTAGCTTTAAGAAGAGACTGGACAAATATATGAGTGGGAGGGGCTGGGTTTGATTGGTGTTGGGGGGTGCGGGAGTTATTTCTTGAGTATGTAAAGTAAAGGGACACAGGTGCAACTAGTGTGGCATTTGTTGTGGCAGCGTTTCGCTCTCCAGGAGCTTTATCAAGCCATTACAATGGCTTGATAAAGCTCCTGGGGAGCGAAGCGTTGCCGCGGTAGATGTCGCATTGGTTGCACTTGTGTCCTTTTACTTTACATATTGTCGGTAATTCTACCAACTTTATTATTTCTTGAGTAGCTTTAGGTAGATGTCGTTTTGATAAGGACCTGCCTCGTATGGGCCAGTAGGCCTTCTGCAGTGTTCCTACATTCTTATGTTCTTATGTTCTTAAGTACTGGTTTTCTAACAGAGTTGTAGATGCGTGGAACAGTCTTCCCAGGGGGGTTTTTGAGGCGGGGCCCTTTGTTTTAAGAAAAACAAATAATTTTGGGGGGGGGCTGGGTTTGATGGTTTGTAAAGGGTAGGGGTTTTTCTTTGCTTTTAGATGTTTTGAAAATTTCCTTTTGGGGCCCAGTCCCTTTTCTGCATGTTCTCTTCTTAGTTTTATTTAGAAATAAAAATGTAAAACACTGGGAGGCCAAAGGGGCCATTACGGGCAGGCCCTTATCGGGTTTATTAGTACCTTGGGCATTGCTGTTTGGTTTAATTTGTACTTCCCAAAAACCCCCAAAGTCCTTTTCCAAAATTTTTTGGAAGCTACTTATTTAACTTTAAGTGATTAGGGCCCTCTCCTTCCTGGTTTAAAAAGCGTTCTCCGTTTTGATTCCGTTTTATGTGTTTCGAAACCTACTCGTTTGAGGGGATGTTACTCATTTTCCTCTGTTCTTCAAGTTTCCCCTAGGGGGGACTGAAAAAGCCTGGTGGCAAAAACTTTTCCTAAATAAAGATCCCCAAAGAGTTGCACATGTGCTTTTTTTAAAAACTGTCGGTTTTGAACCATTTTAAAATTGTAGAAGAAAAAACTGGGACCCCTTATTTTGCCTTGTATAAAAAGATTCTAACTTTTTCAAACATCCTTTTCTTGGAGATTATTTCTAACCGCTCCTAAATCTTTTTCGAACCCGTAATATTAAGCAATTTTTTTTTTGGGCTGGTTTTTGTCCTTTTCCAATATTTAAAATTTTTGATTTAATTCTGATCTGCCATTCCGAACTCATTCTTAAATTGTATTGAAAAAAAGGGGTAGAATTTCCACAATTTTAAAGTAAAAGGCAAAAGTGCAATTTGGACATTTATTGGGAAAACTTTTCGCTCCCCAGGAGCTTTTAAAGCGGAGAGCAAAAGTTGCCCATAAAGTAAATTTAGTTGCACTTGTGTCCTTTTATTTTAAATATGTCAAGTGGTTTGCTTCGTGTCTTTCTAAACCAACTTGTGGGTATTTATCCCAAGGTTTATACCAATAACTTTTGATAATTTATTTACTCTGTGCAAGTCCTCTCAAATCCAACCTTTCACTCATGTACTGGTCCAACCAAATTTGAAACCCCCAAGGTTTTAGCTTTTTTATAGGCAGACTGTTCCCCCCATCATTCCCCTTTTCTAAACCAAATTTCCAAACTTTATTAACTCATTAGAGTTACATGACTTAAAAAAATGAATGACACGATTGCAAATAAACATACCCCGGGCCCGGGATTGAACCCGCGGTCTAGTCTCAAAACTCCACCCCGTCGCGCTACCCCACTAGACCAGCTGGTGATCTTATTTGGCTGGGGGCTGTGGCTAGCGCGACGGGCTGGGTTTTGAGATCTAGGACGGGGGTTAAACCCCGGCCGGGGGTTGGTTATTAGGTTAATTGGTTATCAAAGCTTATTCTTGGGAAATTTTGAAAACGGTTGGGGCAAATTTTTTTGTTGTGCTTGAGTTTGGAAGGACCTGAGTCCTGCTTTCTTATGAGGTCAGGGGGAGAGTAACATTGGGTATATAAAGAGGTGAGTTTGTGGTTAGCATAGTTTTTCCCAAGGTGATCAGTTAAGACTGAGCCAATCACTCTTCCTGCAAATTTTCTGAAAAAAAGAACTTTTTGGTTTGTTTTTACGAACATGGGGATTCCCCTTTTTCGACCTCTTGTTTCCCTCTTGGTTATTCCAACCAGCGTTTTTAGAACCCCTGGGGGTTTCCCAAACCCGAAAACAAAAGTTCTTTGGGGTCACCCGGCCTATTGGTGTCGTATGTCAAATTGTTCTTGTTGTTGTCCCTGTAGTCGGACCCATTCTCCCCAGCGTAAAATGTTTAGGGACATTTCACCCCTTTTTTACGTCATTTTACCCGCATGTTCCCCGGTATGTTCACATGTCCCAACTGTCACCCGAATATTTTCAGCAGCAAAATCTCAAAGTATTATCGGAAATTCAACGGCGGTATTCATCAGGGAAAGCCGTTGTGTATTCCACAACAGTATAATCACAACTCCCGAATTTGAAATTTAAGTAGAAGAAAATGTTAATAGAGATGCTAATAACCGGTAGAAGCAATGGTGATGCTGCCTTTGTCGAGGTAAAAGTGTAATATGTGTGAATCAAAATTATGGAGCTTTTAAACTAATAGGCGAGTTATTTTGATGAGAAAAATTTAAACAGGTATGAATGTTTTTGTTATGTAAAGACGTGATGATGAAGTAGGTAATGATGCCCCTAGTGACAATATATATGATTTTCATAGTGGGCCCTTATATACTCAGAACGACCCAATTGATAAAGAGGGCCCCCTTTAGCCTGGATGATAATGCTAGTTTTGAAGGAGATGTACCGGCAAGATAATTAGGTTGATAACGAGGGAAAGACTACATTAATGATGTGAATTTTTTAAACCCGGGTGGGATGTTATTGTGAAGAACTGTACGCCATGTGAAGTTTGTAACAATGGTCGAAAGAATTATATATGATTATCAAAGTTTTGGAGCCTTTGTTTGTTGAGAAAGCCCTATTATTGACGAGGATCTTTTCAGCATGCATGGTAGTGTGGGGGGTTGGAGTAACGAGGAAAATTATTTCAATGGAATCATTTAATCCAGGGGGGTGTTGAAGAACTAGTATAGACCTAATGATGAAAGTAATAGCGATGGTCAAAAGTGAATTTGATAATCAACGTTTTTGGAAAATTTTTGCCATTTAGGAGACTCTATCTTGATAGGATTTTTTTAGCGAAAATGGAAGTGTTGATGTTGAAGGCGACGAACTTTTAATGATGGTCAAAAATAACAACATATATGATAAGCAAAGTTATGGAGGCGATCAGTGATGAGAGGACCTTAAATGACGACACGGAGTAAACGACGCGGGGTACGAGCGAAATTTTACAGTTAAGTGAAGATGACCGTTTTATATTCTACGTAAAATTTTACAAAAAGTAAAAAAAAAAACAAATGTTATCGAAAATTATTAATAAAGGACCAAAAGATCCTGTTTAATTTTTTCAGACCACGATTTCCTGTTTTTGCCCCTCATCTGTTGTGACTCCTTTAAAAAAAATGTTTTTGGTGTCTGATTTAAACGAATTTTTTGTTTTACAAAAATTTTTTGTGTAGTGGAAATTTTCATTCCACTCCCGTACTTAAAAAAATTTCAGTCTTTTTTTTCCTCTTCTTAATGCTTTAATAGGTACTATAATGTTATAAAGTATAGATTAAAAAACACTAAAAAAAAAGATCACCCCGGAATTTCGACGAATAATTGAAAACCTCCATGCAACACGTCGGCTGCATTTGTGTTGTACCGTTTAAGTGAGGTAAGTTCCTTGATTGGGGAGTTGGATCTATGCTCAAGTTCACCCCCCCCAAATTTCCCCCCAGCAGGTTCCCCTTCCAACAGGTTCACGCTCCCCAGGGGTTGTATAAGGGGGCTGTGGGCAAAAAACGAACTCTTTGTTTACCGTCCCATTTTCTCGTTTTGGTCACAAAACAAAAATGGTTTCACTCTTTCTTTAAAATATTTATCAAAAATATACCTCAAACAACAACTGAGAAATATGATTTACTGAAAATGCCCCAGTGTTAAAAATTTTTTTTTATGGGATACGTACGTTGTTTGGAACTTGGTGCCCAGAGAAACAATGCTTATTTTAATTTCTGTGACCCTTTTTTCTAAATGAACGTATTTTATTTCACAAAAAAAAATTAAAATTTTTGTTCCGGAAAATTGCAAAAACATCTGCCCTTTACTCCAAATTTAACCCCAAAATTTTTTGGAAATTTCCAAAAATTTGGGCACAGAAAAATAGAGAAATCATTATTCTACAACTTTTGTGAGTATTTATTCCATTTAATTCGTAATAAAGGGAGAAATTTTTAAAATAGGTGAATAAGGTTCTTGAGATATGGCCGAGAGGCCGGCCGGCCCCGTCTAAAAAAAAAAAAAAAAAAATCGCGAAAATCGCGTTTGTTTGGGTGTGTTTTTAGTAAATGTGTTCTAGTGCAGTTACCTTTTGAAAATACCGTTTCTTTTTACTCAGAGACGACATGGAGAGGAGTAAAAAACTTTTATATCAAAATATTCCGATAATCTCTGGGCCATATTATGGCCTATTTTATTCAGTCTAGAGTATATAACATGTTTGTATGTTATTTAGAGTGTTTATTATATCATATTAGATCAATTCTGATAGACAAATAAGCCGTAGAGTTGATATATAAGCTGATATAAGCGTAATAATGGGCGATTCCTGGCTGGCACCTCGGGCGCGGGAACACTGCCGAGCGTTCCCATCTGATTCCCGGTAATCACTAAGTCTGCGGATAAGTCCCGCCTACTGTTTATGATGCCAAATAGTCAGTTATTATATTAAGTAAGTAAGTAAGTAAGTAAGTTTATTCAGGTATACACAAATACAGTTACATAGAATTATCATACATAGCAGCATATGTGTAGAGAACCTAGGATAACCCAAAAAAGTCAGACAGAGTGACTTATTTCCATTGGGGTCCTTTTACCTTATTATTATAATATAAAGGTTATAATATTTTCTTATTGTTCTACAATGAAGATAACATCTTATTATCATACTAAAAAGACTATCTGCGACACCAAGGTCATTAAGACTATCTACAATACGAGGGTCATTACAAGGAATAAGGTAAAATTTACACGTATTTTAGCTAAAAAATAGAAAATCATTCCCCTCCCTTTCTGTTGCTTCATTCATCAGACACATTTTAGCAGTCTTCTTGAACTGGTTCAAGCTATGACTGGCCTTGACATTTGTGGGTAGTCTGTTCCATTCCTTTATTGCTGTACAATAAAAGGTGTTTGAAGCCTGGCCACTGACTGTGGGTACTACAAAGTTGTGCTCTCTCCCCTAGTTCTATGATTGCTTTGGTTCCCAGCCTTGACAAAATTGACAGCAAGATATTCTGGACATTGCTTGTGAGCAATTTTATAAACATGATTTAGCTTCAGTTGTTTTAACTCTGTCTTCAACATTCAGCATATCCAACTGCTGTAATTCATCCTGGCCTACATGTTCTCTTGGTCCAGCCCAGGATGAATCTTACGATTTTGTTCTGGGTGATTTGCAGTCTATCTTTCAGTTTTTTTTGTCAAGGCAGAGTACCAAGAAGAGCAGCGTAATCCATATGGCATTGTATAAGGGCTGACATAGAGTCCTGCGAGCCTCAGTAGTAGACACTGTGCTTGTCTATACAGGAACTTCAGTCTGGCATTCGCTTTCTTTACTACACTGTTCCCTATCAATTCTCCTGACATTTCATGGGTCAAAGGGGATTCCCAAATATTTTACTGATGAAACCAAAGTGATGGGCTCCCCATTACATTGAACATTAAAATTATTTACCCTTCTCAGTTTATGTTTCGTGCCAAAGAGAATGGCTTCAGTTTTCCCTAGGTGTAATGATAGTTTGTTGTCTACTAACCATTTGCTGCAGGACCTCCAGTTCCAGTGTTAGAAACATTAGCAATATCTTGTGGGTCTTTACCTGACACTAACAGAGCACTGTCATCTGCATACAGTAGGAGTTTGCACTTGACACTGATAGGCATTATCATTGACATAACATAGAATAATAAGGGACCCAGAATACTACCTTGGGGAACTCCACATGTTATCGGCAGGGTTCTGATTCTGCAATAATGCAAGAAAAGGCGATAAAAAACAAGAAAATAACCAAAAAATATACGGGCCGGGAGCAGACTCGCTACCAACATCGCCGTCACCATACCTGATATAAATGACTATAATTTCTTGTAGAAAGGTCGTAGAACATTCATTCTGGTACCATTGTGTTGCCAAAGAGTTGAGCTATTTTTCAGTATATATAACTCAATTTCCATATCTTTTTTCGATTTTTCGGTGAGCGCGCGCGGAAATTTGCCTACAGCCCCCACTAGTAAATGTTGATAGTTCATTTTATTTTTGAAGAGCCTCTAGTTTACCGCAGACTAGAGCAGTGACACCTGCACTTTCTCTAGTTTTTCTTAACATGCTGCATACTCCAACTATTTATACAACCATGGGGGGAGCGCTAAACCTGTGGGATTATGAAGCACCTACTAACAAGGTAAACAACAGAGTTACAGATTTTGCCCTACATGCCCCTTAGTGATTTTTCGAATAAAAAATTTGTTTAAAAAAAACCGCCGATATTATTTTTTTTTATAAAATATAAGTAACCTACTGAACAAGTCAATGTTCCTGTTTTCGTCGATTATGGAAATAAATGGTATAAAATACCGACACAATGGAAATATAAACACATATGCAGTATAATGTGATTCTTTACTGACTACGTTTCGCCCACACAGTGGGCTTTTTCAAGTCACAAACAGATCTGTTTGTGACTTGAAAAAGCCCACGTTAGGGGAGAAAATGGGAATTTATAGGCGCATCAGAAGAGGAGAGGTTAACCTTACTGACCAATATGTTCAGCTTGAAAGAGAAGTAAAAAAGGCGATTAGAAAGGCTAACGTGACTATGAAATTAGAGTTGTAATGAATCTAAGACTAATCCAAAGGGGTTCTTTCAAGTGTATAGGACGAAGGTGAAGGAAAAAGTAGGACCTCTGAAAATTGAGAATGGACAGCTGACGGATAACGAACTGGAAATGTGCTCCTTATTTAATGACTATTTTTTGTCAGTTTTTACACAGGAAGATGTAAATGAGATTCCAGTAATTAACAATTATTTAGTTCCTGATGAATTTAAGTTAACTAATATTACTGTCACGAGGGACATGGTTATTAAACAGATAGACAAACTGAAGCAAAATAAGTCCCCGGGACCCGATGAGCTGTTTTCCAGGGTACTTAAGGAATGCAAGATAGAGCTTAGTCAGCCATTAACGAGTGTATTCAACGCGTCCATCCTTGTGTGTGTGAAGAATGAGACACTTACCGGTGTTGTGCAGAGTTGTGGAAGATGGCTAATGTGGTTCCTATATTCAAATCAGGGGATAAGTCCACTCCTTCAAATTACCGTCCAATAAGCCTGACATCTATAGTGGGCAAGTTATTAGAATCAATTATAGCTGACATTATCAGAAGTCACCTTGAAGAGAATAACTGATAAATGAATCTCAGCATGGATTCACGAGAGGTCGTTCCTACCTGACAAACTTACTGACGTTCTTCAATAGAACATTTGAGGCAGTTGACAGTGATAAGGAATATGATATTGTTTATTTGGATTTTAGTAAAGCCTTCGATAGAGTACCTCACAAGAGACTCTTAAGAAAAGTGGCAGCTCATGGTATAGGAGGTAAAGTACTACCATGGATTGAGGCATGGCTTACCAATAGAAAGCAGAGAGTTACCATTAATGGAGTGAAATCTGAATGGGGATTAGTCACTAGTGGCATTCCACAAGGATCAGTTTTAGGCCCTCTCTTGTTCATAATTTACATTAATGTCCTTGATGAGTTTGCTGATGATACAAAGATAGGTCGTATAATTCACTCTGAGGAGGACGTCAATGAACTCCAGGAGGATTTGGACAAATTAATATCTTGGTCTGAAAAATGGCAAATGAAGTTCAATGGGATAAGTGTAAGATACTTGCCCTTGGTAATGAAAATAACCCTCGAAGCTATAATCTAGGTGAAGTAGAGCTTGATCATACAGAATGTGAAAGAGACTTGGGAGTCATGGTAAGTAGAAATCTAAAGCCAAGACAGCAGTGCCTTAGTGTGCGCAACAAGGCCAACAGATTACTTAGATTTATCTCAAGAAGTATAAGTAACAGAAGTTCAAAAGTTATTTTACAGCTCTGTACATCACTAGTGAGGCCTCATTTAGATTAAGCTGCTCAGTTTTGGTCTCCTTACTACAGGATGGACATAGACTCATTAGAGAACATACAGAAAAGAATGACTAAAAA
>NW_026486204.1:0-25532 GCF_026875155.1 Cherax quadricarinatus | reverse complement strand
ATAGTAACCCAAAAAAAAACCCCCAAAAACCAAACAAAAAAAAACCCATACCAAAACCCACAACAATACCCAATAAACACCCCAACCACAAAATTTAAAACAAAACCCCACACACACACATACACACACAAAACCCAAACACAACATACACACACGTACACAACACAAACCACACAATAACACACACCACACACACAACACACACAACCCACAAATCACAACAACACACACACACACACCCCACACCAACAACCACACACCACATACAACCACAAAACCACACACACACACACACACACAACACACACAACACCACACACAACAACACACACATACACACCAACACCAACACCACACACACAAAACACACAAAAACACACCACACCATCAACACCCCAAACAACACACACAACACAAAACCACACACACACCCACACACACTCACACACACAACACACACCCACCCCACACAAAACAACACCACACACACCACACACACACACAAATACACACACACACAACACACAAACACACACACCACAAAACACACACCACACACACAAACACACACACACACACACAACACACCAACACATACACAACACACATAACACACATACACACCCCACCACACACACACACCACACCACACACACACACACACAACACACACACACACATAACACACACACATACAAAAACACAAACACACACACACACACAAACACACACACACACAACACACACACAAAACAACACACACAAAACACACACACAAAAACCCCCCAAACACAACCACCAACCACACACACAACACCCCAAAAACACCAACCCCAAAACAACACACCACACCACACACCAACCACACACAAAACCCAAAAACACAAAAAAAAACAAACAACCACACAACACAAAAAACCCACACACCCCAACACACACACACCATAAAACACCACCCCACACAAAACACACACACCACACCACACAAACACACACCCACACCAAAACCCACATACAAAACACACCCAACACACACAACACACCACACACACACACACACCAACACACACACCACACACATTTTCAGCAGAAGAGACTGGTACAAGTGAGGGAAAGGGTAAAGCTTAAAAGCACTACAAGGGTTCGAGAATATCTGACAGGAAGGAAAAAAACAAGTGATGGAAATGATAATGTCAGGTGGGCACATGTTTTTGGGGGTTCCAAAAGGGTCAGTCCTAGGGCCTACCCCCTGGGGCAAATGCTCCCGGTGGACAGGGCTGTCAATGGCTATTATGTTGCCGCACTGTCCAACGTAAACCACACCCCGGTGATCGGCCTATTTTAAATTGTCGTTTCCCCTTTTGAAGGCAACCTTTCATGGCGGTGGGGGCTATGAACAATCTTTGCCCCGGACACTTATGTTTTTCTCGTAGTTATAATGGCCCCCTACTTTTCTTTGGGCGTGTTTGCATGCCTGCCAAGTCTTTTGCTTTCGAAAGGGGATAATTTCTTTTTGCATTTTAAGGCCCGTCCCTAGGTTTTCCAGGTATAGATTATGATGCATCTCTCTCGCCTGCCTCCAGTAGACGGGTCAAGGTTTCCCATCGTTCCCAATATTTAAAGGGGTTTTTAAAGGAACTATATGTGCATAAAGGTTTTGTCTTTCTCTAGTTTTCTCTTTTCACCTCCCTTTTTGAATATGATTTTTAATACGCGTATTCCAGCTCTTGCCAAATCCTCAATTTCTTCCAGATATCTCTTGCCAATCCTCAATTTCTTCCAGAACTCCTTGCCAATCCTCAAATGCTTTATTTCTAAAAAAAATTTTAATTATGGTTTCCTTTTTTATGTTATTTTTCTCATCAACTTTGCAACGTAAGTCTCTTAGATTTTTATTATTTATGAATCTCACAACTTTTGAGAAAATTTAACCAACTGAAAAATAGTTATGTTACCAGTTATTACAACGATAATACCCTTAAACTTTAAGTAGTGTAATGGCATATAACATTAATGTTGAAGAAACAACATTGTGTGGTATCACCATTCAAGGTATAATTCTTACTAAAAAGATAAACTCGCAGTACATATACAAACAACATTAATTTTATAATTTGCTAACATTTAAACATCACAGAAACATGACATCTTATGTAGAATGTTTAGTAAGTCGGAGACGCCACTGACTCAGTAGGTTAAGACCCACCATTTTAGTTGTCCACGTTTTCACAGGGATCGAATATCCCCAGCTGCTAGTTTTTATTTTCATCCCATAAGGTTTTATAGTCCGTTGTGGCGAGGGGATAATGTTTTACGATGGGCTTAGAAAGATGTGACATAAGTGAAAATGTGAGAATAGAAAGAAATTAGTTAACACTGTTTAAAAAATTTTTATTGACTTTGTCTTCAAAAGATAGTTCATGGTTGTGTGTAGTGGATGTCTTCAACATGGCGAGAACCAACATTCTGCATCAATCCTATTGATAATATATAAGTTCCTGATTTCTCTAATCTTTGAGGAAAGGGTTGTTTTTTTTCAATCCACAGACATAATTTTAACAACCGTGAGGTGACTGCATATATTATATGGATACAAATTTGACTACATATGTGAGGGTGGTATAGATGGACATTGTGTGTGTGTGTGTTTGTGTGTGTGTGTGTGTGTGTGTGTGTGTGTGTGTGTGTGTGTGTGTGTGGATGTGTGTGTGTGATGGTGTGTGTGTGTGCGTTCGCGTGTATTATGTGTTTACAAGTATATTTGTGTCGACGGCGATCCAGTGTGGTGTTATAAATATGTATGTGTGTTTTGTGGAGAGCGTTCTGTTGCGTTGCTTTGTAGTATGAATGTTGGGTGAATCAGCAGCCGTGGTTGTCGGAATGCTCAAAATGAGTGTAGTAATTAAAGTGTGTGTGCCATTACGTACGTTATTTAGTGTACAGATATATATAATATTGTTTGTCAACAGAAATTATTATTTACA
Source organism: Cherax quadricarinatus (assembly GCF_026875155.1). Lineage (NCBI taxonomy): Eukaryota > Metazoa > Arthropoda > Malacostraca > Decapoda > Parastacidae > Cherax > Cherax quadricarinatus. The sequence continues at coordinate 22,548 of NW_026486204.1, read as the reverse complement.
TATTAAAATATGGTAAATTTCCAAGGATACAACACAATAAGTCAGACAAAGTACTTATTTCCTTTGTGCCGGCTCTTTGTATTCTGCTGGTATAACTTATAATTCAGGACTTAAAAAACGAAATAAAATCATTCAGTTCTCCTTCTTTTATAGTTCTGGTGGATGGTGGAGACATCAGGTTGTAATACACGAACATTCATCCAGTAGTCTAAAAAAAATAGTAATTAAGTACTCCTTAAACCTGCTGATTAAGTACAATAATGGTAGATGTATTGTATATAATATTAATAGATCTCCCAAATTTCACGTAGTGGGCACAGGGCCTTGGTGGCCGAACTGGACGGTAGCTTGGCTGCGTTGGCTGACTTACGATCTAGGGCTGTCTTGGTGTGTGTAATGACAGTACGTCAGTCTTACTGTGTGTCCCCCCTGTAATTCCACCCAAATGGTCAGTCTCTACCGTAGGCCAGCTAAAAACGGCCTCGTTCTCATCTGGCTAGGATCACGGGGGTAGGCGTCGCGCATGACTCTTCGGGGATACATTAACCTGGGGAAGGCTTGAGACTGGGAAAATAACCTAAGGGAAGTGAGGTAAGGAGAGTCATAGGGTGGCCCACGGATGGATTTCTGGACACTGGAACCTGGGTAAAAAAAAAGCGAGAATACCTGGGGAAGTGGGTAATGGGTGAATATCTTCTGCAGGCGGACAGATGGACTACTGTATACATGGACCTGGGAAGACGAGGAACGGGTTGTTGGAGACAGTCCTTGGGGATGTGGGGAAGGGGAGAATATCTGAGGCGGACAGATGGACTCCTGGAACATGAACTCTAGGGGAAAGCATCAAGGAACACAGTTAAGAGGGTGGGTGGCCTTTAATGACGAAACACTGGATCTCCACCGTGGCAAGGTTGTGTAATCAAAGGATATCTTGAGGTGACAGTGGTAGCAATTTCGGATTTTCTCATAAAAAAAAAAAAACACTTTAGAATTTTGGGGAAGCAGAAGCTTATCGGATTAATATTTTTCATATCAGATGATGATTCACATTTTTAGGGTATTTTAAATTTGAACGGTAATCATTTATTTACTGTTTAGGCAGGTTATTTAATTATTATGAAACGAGGTGATAACTTCATTTCATACCTTTTCTTCAGGTCTCGAGAGTTGATGTTAAAGAGAAGACTTCTCACTTATGTAAATTGCCTGCATCTGTCATGTGAGTCATGCATTAGCATGATGGGCTCATCTCATAGTAGGTTATGAGGTTTTTTTAGCAACGCAAATGTTAGGAAATTCGCAAGCTGGTTGGAAAATTTTCGTGATTTATATTCACATACAATTGTAGGATCTGAAAACAGAAACAACTTACTGAGCACGTTGAAGTGGTCAGAATTTTTAATGATCATGTTTGTAGAAACAAGGAACACTTCTGATATTGAATACAACATTCATTGAACATTCACATAAAACACTTTAATGTTTCCTCACTCCTATAACTAGAAATACGTGAGTCCTGTTCGGATATTAATGTGGTAGTTGGGAGTGAGTTGTGGTGGGGTTTGAATGGTTGGGGCGAATTATGTAGCGAGTTATGGTGTTGGATAGTTAAGTGAGTACGACTTTGATGGTAAGTTTTGGTTGTGGCTATGGATGGATGATTGTGAGTTGTGGTTTATGGATGGCTGATAGTGAGTTGTGGTGACGGGATGGTTGATGCGATTTTTGCCTAATACTTGGTGATTGGTGCATTGTGGATGATGGATATTTTAGATGTGAGTAGTGGTGATGTATGGTTTGATTGTGAGCTGTTCGGTGATGGATGGTGGATGGTGAGCCGTCGCTGCAGATTGGATGGCTGTTGAGTTAAGGTAATGGATAGTTGATGGGGAATTGTGGGATGGATTGGTTTTGATACTGAGTTAGGGATTAAGAAATGGTTTTAGTGAGTTGTGGTTAAGACGATGGTTTGATGATGAGTTGTAAGATTTCATGTTAAAGATGAGATTGAATTTTTCAGAGTTAATGGTTTAATTTGCTATATTGTAGATAGTTAATGAACTGCTTGGTTAATTTTTTGGCAACAATGTAAAATACACCAGATTAAATTTTGCTGTAAAAAGTAAGTTTTGTGAGGAATTGTGTTGGTACAAGTCATTCTGGTTGTGTTGATAAGTGGTTCTAATGTTCCATGTGTTTGTGTCTTGTGATTTGATGTTGATCTTACTTCCTATATCTCATACCAGATTTTCCTTATATCCCAATACAAGATCATCCTTATTATACCATTACCAGATCTCTTAAATCCCATACCAGAATCATCCTTATGTCTCATACCAGATCATACTTATATGCATACCAGATCATATTAAATCCCATACCAGTTCATCCTTATATCCCATACCAGATCATCCCTATATCCCATACCAGATCTTCCTTATATTTCTAATACCGATAATCATAGATCCCATACCAGATCATCCTTAATCCCTAACATGATCATCCTTTTAACCATACCAGATCATCCTATATATCCCATACAGATCATCCTTTATTTCCATTACCAGATTTCTCCTAATATCCATACTCAGATCATCACTTATGTTCCCATACCAGATTCATCCTTATATCCAATACCGATCAATCCTTATATCAAATACAAGATCATCCTTATATCCCATACCAGTCCATATCTTATATTCCCTAACCTGATCTTCGTTATATCCCTTACCAGATCATCCTTATTATCCCATTCCTGATTCATCATTATATCCATACCAGACCCATCCTTATATCCATACCAGATATCCTTATATCCCATTCCAGATCATCCTCTGTATCATTATCTCCCATGTCTTCTTTTGTATAATATATTATATACTGAATCTTTTTAGAAAGTTTGTACCTAACTAGAACCAGAGTGCAGGGATAGTCGTTCTGATAGTCGTGTAGGGAGAGCCGTACTGACCAGTGTGTAGGAGAGCCGTAATGACAGTGTGCAGTAGAGTCGTTCTGACCAGTGTGCAGGATAGTCGTTGCGTGGATAGTGTGCAGGAGAGTAGTATGAGCAAGTGTGCAGGAGTGTCTGTTATGATTGTGTGCAGGAGAGTCGTGACTGTCTAGTGTGGTAGAGGGAGACGTTTGATATCGTGTGCAGTGAGAGGTCGTACTGACTAGTGTGCAGGAGAGTCGTACTGACCAGTGTGCACGGAGAGTCGTACTGACTAGTGTTGCAATATAGTCGTACTGACCAGTGTGCAGCGCTAGTCGTTCTGACTAGTGTGTCAGGAGAGTCGTCTGAATAGTGTGCACGGACGAGTCGTACGATCAGTGTGCAGGAGGAGAGTCGTAACGACCAGTGTGCAGGAGTGTCGTAATGACCGTGTTGCAGGAGAGTGTAGCTGTCCAGTGTGCAGGAGAGTCGTTCTGATAGGTGTGCGGAGAGTCGTACTGACAAGTGTGCAGGAGAGTCGTACTGACTCCAGTGTAAGTGCAGAGTCGGCACTGACGAGTGTGCAGGAGAGTCGTACTGACCAGTGTGCAGGGAGTCGTACTGACCAGTGTGAAGGAGAGTCGTATTTGACTAGTGTACAGGAGAGTCGTTACTGACAGTGTGCAGGAGAGTCGTAACTGACCAGCTGGTTCAGGAGAGTGTACTGACCAGTGTGCCAGGGGTAGAGTCGTTACTGACCCGTGTGCAGGAGAGTCGTTACTGGAACTAGTGTTTAGGAGGTCGTTACACTGACCAGTGTGCAGGAGAGTCGTCTGAACAGTGTGCAGGGAAGTCGTACTGACAGTGTTCTGGGAGAGTAGTATGCAGTGTGCAGAGGAGAGTCGTACTGACTAAGTGTGCAGAAGAGAGTGTACTGACTAGTGTGCAGGAGGTCGTATGACTAGTGTGCAGGGTAGGAGTCGTACTGGATAGTGAGTAGGAGTGAGAGTCGTACTGACTAGTGTGCTGGAGAGTGTATGACCAGTGGACATGAGGAGTCGTACTGACCAGTACGAACTAGATATTATAAACATGTAGAAGCATGTAGAAGTTTGAAAAGTGAAAATTGTTAGAAACGAGAAAAAACTTCCTGTTTTTTAATAAAGTTTTGTAGTTAGAACTTTTATCTTCCATTAAGATTAATTCATGTGTTTGGTTCTTCTTTAACTTTACCCAAAGTGCCATCAAATAGACACTTTCACACTTTCAAAAGGAATGTCTTCAAAATTGTCAAAATAATCAATATTTCATCAGAAATAAGAAATATATAGTTAAAGTTCTGGTTTCTGCCAACATTGAGCAAGTCGCATTGTTCTGCCTCGCCACACTTTCCTCATTTTAATATGAGGAAAACAAACAAAATTTTAACAACAATGAGGGAGAGCGCCATATATGGAATGGGTACAGAATTTGTGTGTATTTATGCTGCAATGTGTGTGTGTATGTGTGTATGTGCGTGTGTGTGGGTGTGTGTGTGGGGTGTTTGTGTGTGTGTGTGGGTGTGTGTGTGTGTGTGTGTATGTGTGTGTGTGGATGTGTGTGTGTGTGTGTGTGTGTGTTGTGTGTAGTGTGTATGTGTGTGTGTTATGTGTGTATGTGCTTGTGTGTGGGTGTGTTTGTGGTGTGGGTTGTGTGTGTGTGTGGTGTGTGTGTGTATGTGTGTGTGATATGTGTGTGTGTGTGTGTGTGTGTGTGTGTGTGTGTTGTGTATGTGTTGTGTGTGTATGTGTGTGTGTGTGTGTGTGTGTGTGTGTGTGTGTATGTACTACCTAGGGAGGTTGAAGTTGCGGGGCGGTCGAGTGCCGAGCTCCTGGCGTGATGTGTGTGTGTGTGTACTCACCTATTTTGGTTGACAGGGGTCGATCTTAGCTCTATGGCGTGTGTGTGCTTGTGTGTGTGTGTGTGTTTGTGTAGTGTGTGTATTGTTGTGTGTGTGTGTGGTGTTGTGTGTGCTGTGTGTGTGTGTGTGTGTGTGTGTTGTGTGTGTGTGTGTGTGTGTGTGATGTGTGTGTGTGTGTGTGAGTGTGTGTGTTGGTGTGGTGTATGTTGTGCGCTCGTGCGTTGTTTTGTGTGTGTATGCAATGATGGTGACTCCACGTAGGCTGCCACGTCGCAGAAATGTACATTTGAGCGTGAAAATAAGAATGGGTGTAAGTTAATTTAGGTACAAATTATACATATATAGTTACACAAATGATCATGCACAGTAACATATGCGTAAGATTATCCCAGGATAACCTAAAAAACGTTTAGACGAAAATTGAGATATTCTCCCATTGTGCGAGGCGCTTGTAACTCATGCGCGTCTTGCATGATATATACGATAAATACCAAATGAAAATAAGAGTTCAACTCATTTGTTTACAGTATCTCGTGGAGGTGGACCAAACACACTAACAAACAAAACACTCATAAAATACACAAAAACATTCACAAACACACTAAATTGCTAATTAAGTAAAAATCTCATATTTAATGTAGAAGAATGTATAATATTAAATAGAACTTCCAAATTTTAACTGAGTGGCCAGGCTGGTGGCTGTAACTGGACAGGTTGCTTGGCTGGGCTAGCTGACTTACGGTCTTGACCTGTCTTGGCTGGTGTAATTACAGGACGCAAGATTTCTGAGTGGTCCTCCTGTAATTCACCCTCTGGGGACAGTCTCTACGTTGACCAGCCTAAACAAGGCCTCGTTCTCATCGGCTAGATCACTGAGGTTGGCTGAGCTGACTTCGGGATACATAACCTGGGAAGGCTGAGACTGGAAATAACCTAAGGGAAGTGAGGAAGGGGGAGACATCCGGGGCCCCGGATGGATTCCTGGACACATGAATGGGAAAAGCGAGAATACTTGGGGAAGTGGGGAGGGAAGGGAATATCTGAGCGCGGGACAAGATGGACTCCTGGACACTATGGACCTGGAAAGAAGATAATGGTTACATAGGCAGACCTGGGAAAGTGCAGGAGGGAGAATATCTGAGGGGACACAGATTGACTCCTGGACACATGGACCGGGAAAGAAGAAGATACTGGGTTTTGTCTGAGACTAAACCTTGGACGTGGGGAAGGGTGCACTCGAATATTGAGGGGACACACGATTGACTCCTGGATCACATGGACCTGGGAAAAGAAGAAGATACTGGTTGCTGAGGGTCAAACCTTGGGGAAGTGACGTGGAATCTCTGACTCCAGGTACTTCGAAAGCTCAGTTCCATTCTTGTTCAAGGCCTTCACAAAATATTTACATAATTCTTAATTTGAGGTGGAGTAGGTGGCAGCAGAATTTTACTTGGGTTCCACACGAGTGGCACAGTTTTCACGCGTTGTGATTTGGGTAAGAGCTGTTTCTTGGTGGCCTGTCTTTTTGTTCATAGTGATGGCTGTCTGCCCTATATCCAAACAAAGGACACAGAAAACACAGATCCTTGGTGTATCCTAACAATATTTGGGGAGACATACTTTCACTGGGCAATTCCGCTACACAGTGACTATGCCCTCGTCTGCTACAACGTCCCTTTCCACCTGACGTTGTTAAAAAGCGCCAGGCTCCTTGCTTTGCTTCGGACGTTCTACACGGTCTACGGTGCTCTTCGCACCAACTCCAATATCCCTTTATTGTACCCTTCTTCCATTATACTCTTCTATCATGTCTCCCCTCATTCTTCGTCTTACACGTGAATGTAGTTTAAGAGTCTTCAATCGTTCTTTCGTTACGAAGATTTCTAATGCTTTGTATTAATTTGGCCATTCTACGCTGATATTTTCTAGCGAATTTATATCTATTCTGTAATATTGAGACCAGAACTTGAGCTGCATAAATCTAGGTGAGGCCTTTACTAATGATGTTGAAGTTGTAAATAACAGTGGATTTCTCGTTGCTTACAACTTCTTGATATGTTGAAATTAAGACACATGTGCAACATCTAGGTATCTTTATAGTAGAGACGTTTCGCCATCCAGTGGCCTTTATCAATACAAATCAGGGACATTAACTGAGACAGTTGGACTATATACAGTAGATGACGGTAATCAGATCCATCAACCTTAGGAGTAGGTGCGAGAGCAAATAGTCGTGGAGATTCTGAAGAATCTCACAGATTGTTGCACATGTGTCTTAATTTCACTTCATCTTGTCGGGTTAATTTATTACCATTCTTTGCCACAACTTCTAGATATAACTCAAGTAATCTGTTTTGCTTTGTTTCGTACGCTTAGGCATTGTTTCTGTCTTGGTTTACTTGAAGGTTCTGCTTACCATAAATCTCCATAAAGTCCTTTTCGCAATCTGTTATGGCTAGTTACTGCATTAAAATGGTATCAACTACCCCGACTCGGTTGTTAGGTAAGGACACTATGCAAACAGTTAGGTATCTATTATTATGAAACGTTTCGCCTACACAGTAGGCTTCTTCAGTCAAGTACAGAATAAGTTGATAGAAGCAGAAAGATACTTGAAGACGATTGTAATCAGTCCATAACACTTAAAGTTTTGAGGTGGTCAGTTCCATCAGTTCTGGAGAAGAGCATTGTTCAATAGTATGAAACATATGGAGAGAAGTGAACAGGATGGAGCTTTTTTTTATAGCGCTCCAAGATGGTGAGGAGGAGTGGCACTAGGAGAGGTCAAGACTCAGATGTTGATGAGGTCAGGTCACCCTCAAATCCAGCCCTCTCATAGTGGAAAGTTGTCGAAGTTGATTGTAGGTCTGTACCAAGATACCCTTGTGTTGCAGTGTCGGTACAGATTTGAAACATTAAATGGTATAAATTACGACAGGTTGTTAGTAAGAAACATATGCAAACAGTTAGGTATCTTTAGTTATGAAACGTTTCGCCTACACAGTAGGCTTTCTTCAGTCACCTAGTTACAGAAAAAGTTGATAGTAGCAGAAGTACTTGAAGACGATGTAATCAGTCCATCACCATTAATGTTTGAGTGTGGTCAGTCACTCAGTCTGGGAGAAGAGATTGTTCATAGTATGGAAACAATATGGAGAAGAAGTGACAGGATGGAGCTTTTTTTATAAGCGCCAAGAGGTGAGACGTAGCGCCACTAGGCATAGGTAAGAACTCAGATGTGAGAGGTAGGTCCTCTCAAATCCAGACCTCTCACTTTGGAATTTTTCGAAGTTGATTGTGGTCTGTACAAGATAACCTTGTGTTTGCAGTGTTGAACAGATTGAACATTATTAAATGGTATAAAATACCGATACAGGTTGTTAGGTAATGAACATATGCTACAGTTAGGGTATTCTTTATTATGAAACGTGTTTCGCATACACAGTAGCTTCTTCAGTCAAGTACAGAAGAAAGTTATAGAGCCAGAAGAATACTTGGAAGACGATGTAATCATCTGAGTTTCTTACCATCTCACTTGTGGCCTCGTCTCACCTCTTGGCGCTATAAAAAAGCTCCTCCTGTCCCTCTTCTCCATATTGTTTCATACTATGGGAACAATGCTCTTCTCCAGACTGACGGGGTACTGACCACCTCAAAAACTGTAAGGAGATTGGCTGATTACATCGTCTACAAGTATATTCTGCTTCTATCAACCTTTGGGTTACTTGACTGAAGTAAAGCCTACATGTGTAGGCTGAAAAACGTGTTCATAATAAAGATACCTAACTGTTGCATTTGTGTATTACCTAACAACCTGTCGGTATTTTATACCATTTTAATGTTCAATCTGCAGACACTGGCAAACACAGGGTATTTGGTACTGACCTGCAATCAATTCGACAACTTCACTAGTGAGAGGGGCCTGGAATCTGGATTTGAGAGGGACCTGGAACATCTATACATTGAGTTCTTACCTATAATACGTGCCTTCGTTCTCACCTCTTGCGCTATAAAAAAAGCTCCATACTGTCATTCTTTCTCCTATTGTTTCATACTATGGATACAATGCTCTTCTTCCAGACTGTGGACTGCCACCTCAAAACTTTAAGGTGATGGGATGATTACATCGTCTTCAGTATCTTTGCTTCTATTCAACTTTTCTGTACTTGACTGGAAGAAGAATACTGAAGTGTAGCGAAACGTTCATAATAAGATACCTATCGTTGCATATGTGTATTACCCTAACTACCTGTCGGTATTTTTATACCATTTTAATGTTTCAATCTGTCAGAACTGCAACTACAAAGGGTATATTGGTACAGACCTGCAATCAACTTCGACAACTAGCAACTAGTGAGAGGGGCTGGATTTGAGGAGGGTACCTGACTCTCTACATATGAGTTCTTTCATCTCCTAGTGGCCTACGTCTCCACCTCTTGGCTGCTATAAAAAACGCTCCATCCTGTCACTTCTTCTCCATATTGTTTCATACTATGGAACAAATGCTCTTCTCCAGAACTGAGGGACTGACCAACTCAAACTTTAAGGGTGTTGGACTGATTACATCGTCTTCAAGTATCCTTCCTGCTTCTAATCAACTTTTCTGTACTTGACTGGAAGAAGCCTACTGTGTAGCGAAACGTTTCATAATAAGATACTAACTGTTTGATATGTGTCTTACCTAACAACATGGATAAGTTCTACATTATTTACTGATAGTGCTAGGTTATTATGGGACACTCCCAAGCTTCAGAGCTTGCATTATGAACATTGAAAATGCATCTGCCACTTTTCTGGACCCAAGAATAGAGTTTGTCTAAATCCTCTGAAGTTCCTAACATCTAGTGTGTAATAAATATCCTATCTATCTTTGTGCATCGGCGTATTTTGCTCTTATCACTGTAATACCTCATCTAGGGTCATTGTATATATTAATAAACAACAACGGCCTAAGATGATCCCTGTGGTACGCAGAATGTTACAGATCCCCACGCGGATTGAACCCCATTTAAGCACACTCTCTGCTTACTATTAGTGGAGCCATGACTCTTTACTTGAGAGACTTTTCTCCCAATGACATGAGGATGCCACTTTTTAACAGTCTCTGGTACGGTGACTCTATCAAAAGCCTTACTAAGTATACTAACGTATACTAAGTATACTAAGATTTATTATGTCCAAAACATGATTGTTAATATACAGCTTATACCTATTTTTTATGTTTAGTTGTAAGTAATAATTACTATGTATATTATCTTATCTAGTTTTAATTAGTTTATATGTTATTAAGATAGTTGCCCGAAATGCCGCGGATGATAGTGGCTATCTTTGTACTTAGCAAATATCTTGTGTACTTAGCAAATTATCTTTTAATCACTCCCCCAAATATCTTTGTACTTAGCAATATTAAAATTTGGAAAATTACGACAATGTAACTTTACAAAGAATTAAACTTATTTTATTATTATTATTATAATATTTTTTTTGTGGGTTTGAGTTTGACAAGGACCTGCCAGTATGGGCAGTAGGCCTGTATCAGTGCTCCTCATTTATTATGTTCTTACGCTACTACAAATTTTAATTGTCTTTCTCACCGCGGCAGTTGCCGTCAGCTTATTTTCAGTGTCCCACTGCTCCTTATCTAGTGTCAGTAGTTTATTTCTTGTTACTCGTGGTATCTAGAAACAATTTTCATGACTCAGTAGTTTATTTTCTTGTTACTCGTGCTTAACTAGCAACATATTCAGATGACTTATTGGTCTAGATTTATAATGTTCGTATTGATATTGAGTTTGTATCGAATTTAGCAAACTTCATGTCAGTAGTGAGGAAGAAACACATGGGACGGTGGGGTTGGAACCCATGGAGAAGGAATCCTAAAACTCAGGGCCAGTGCAATTTCGTGGAGGTCAGTGCTGAGGAAGAGAGACGTTGAGTCGATCGCAGAGCTCGAAAAACAGTTTGACAACAGTAGAATTAAGGTGTTGGTCTGCGCAAAGTGTACTGATTTGGAAAATTAATTAGGTTGGTTGAAAACACTCTCTTTAGCAACGTTTTTTTGGTAAATGTAATTCAAGGGTAGTGTTCCCTCTATGGTCATACTTGTTACCTTGCTACCTTAAATAAAATTTGGTCACGAGTGCTGATTACATTTGCATTGTTTAACAGAATAATGAACATTCTGTCTTATTAATTTGCCTTTTGTATTAAGCAATTGAAGTGGAAGTTGCACATATAACGGCTGTTCATGTTTTATTAACAGGAAAAAGATAGTTACACCAACATCGACCGTAAACGTGTTGATGTTCTGATGGCTACTGAGTAAGAAATAAGAAAAGGAGGACAACTGTGCGAATCTCCGCGATAGGCCTGTTGGTCCTACTAGGCAGTGTCTTCACAAATATCCAACCCAACTACGTATAGACCTTGCAAACCAAGAAGCAATAATCCTGTTGTTAATCATTTTTTAACTCATGTGCAAGCCGATTCAAATCAAACCTCTTATCACTCATGTATTTATCCAACCTAAATTTGAAAATTTAGCCAAGGTTTTTTAGCTTCTATCACCCTAATAGGCAGACTGTTCACACACCATACTACCCTATTTCCCTGAGAACATAAGAATCATAAGTACATAAGAAAGGAAGAACGAAATGGTCATTTTTTTTTATTACTAATATATAATTCGTTTACAAAAATCTGTTACAAAATCCTAATAACCAAAGTTTCCCAAACTCTCACATTTCTTTTCCTGATGACATGATGAAAGTGCATGGTTGACGTCATAACAACACATTCACTAAACTGTGGACATGATTTATTTGAAACGTCAATGGACAGTAAAAGGAAAAAAAAAAACTTTGCTGTTATGGCTTGGTACCTGGCAAGATGAACAAGAACATCCACCAGTCGAATCCCACAGTCTGGCTGCGGTTCCTCTGGTATGCTAATAATATCAACCCTTATTTAAAACTCCTTTCATGTTCTGAGGATAAATTAATAATGAACAAATACAAGATATTTTTAACTGTATCAGCTCGAATATTTTAGGTTTGCTTTAAAACAGACGTTCTTTCTATCCATTGATGTTTGGGTATTATTGTAAGGGGCATCACAGGGTGTATACGGGGCTGTCTGCTGAGAACGGGATACTACATTCTAGCTACCTTTGCAATTGTCTGTAGAGATGGGGATTTTAGTATACGGAAGGTTTTCTCCCATCCTACGCATGTTTACTGTCACATTGACAAGGATGTCTCTCAGCTAAAGATGATAAATATCTCTACATATTCCAAACCTTCCAGTAATAAAGTCGACACTGAGAGCTGAAATAAATTTTTTTTACTCATTTTGTGCCGACAACATTCATGGAAATTAATTTAATAGAAGAAGAGCTTAGACTACTGATTGAATTAACATATTTTCTATTATCATTATACTAGTACTACTAGTATACACTTACTACTAGTACTACTAATATCTTTTTTAGGTACTACATATGTTTATCATGACTTGGGGAGTCATGGTAAGCAGAAATCTAAAAGCCAAGTCAGCGTGTCGTTAGTAGTGCGCACTCAGGCTAAAACAGATTACTAGGTTGTATATCAAGAAGTGAAAGTAACAGAAGTATCAAAGTTATTTTAAGCTCATACATCAATAGGTGAGGCCTAACATTTTTGTTTATGCTGCTAGTTTTGGCCCTTTATACAGAGATGGATATAGAATTATTAGAGAACTACAGAGAAGAATGAGACTCCAACCCCCCCCGATTTGCTGTGTAAGGGAATCTCCCGTATGAAGATAGACTTAAAGCATTAAATCTGGACTCTCTGGAGTGACGTAGATTGAGGGAGGAGATATAATTGTAGTGTATAGTGGATGACGTGCATATACCTAAGGAGATATTAATAAAGTACTGAAGGTGTCGAACCAGGTAAACCCAGAAAATACATGGATTATAGTTGGATAAATTGAGATTTAGAGTAAGTACATAGGTAAGTACTGGTTTTTTTCTAATTAGTAGTTGTGGATTGTGGTGGAACAATTTCCAGTGGGAGAGTGATAGAAGACTAGGGACTTTGGAGGGTTTAATGAGATTTGACAAATATATGGAGTGGAGGGGCTGGGTTTGATTGAAATTGGGTAAGAGAGTATAATTTTTGGGTAGCTATGGGTAGAGGTCATGTGGATAAGACATGCCTTGTATTGCGGTCAGTAGGCCTTCTACGTTGTTCCTCCATTTTTATGTTCTATGGTCATAACACCTGGAATTCGCTCCGCCATACAACGATTTTTGTGGTTAAAATTTGTCTTCAATTCTTACGCATCAACATTATGTTTAGTTACTTGTTTTGTTTACGTTTTGTTTCCAAACAATGACAAAGAATATATTAACTTTTGTTTACCGGATAAAACCTCTCGTCTTTGCTTCTTTATTTTATTATTTCGTCAAGTTTATATGGAGTTCTTAATACTCCTAGCTTTTTCTACTGGAGACTTCTTGATACTCCCGATAATAGTAATATTCTGGAGTCTTAATAACTCCTCAGCTTTTCCTCGCGGAGTAAGCTCTTAATACTCCTCCTGCTTCCAGGAGCTCCTAATACTCCTCAGCTTTTCTTCTGGAGCTCTTATACTCCTCAAGCTTTCTTCAGGAGCTCTTAATTCTCATCCAAGCTTTCTGTCTAGAGCTCTTGATACTCCTCAGATTTCTTACGGAGCTATTAAAACTCATCAGCTTCTCCTTCCGAGAGCTTTACTTCTCTCAGCTTTCTTCCGGAGCTTTGTAATACTCCTCAGCTTTCTTCTCCGGAGCTCTTAATACCTCCTCAAGCTTTCTTTCGGAGCTTTAATACTTCCTCAGCTTTCTTCCGGAGTCGTATATACTCCTCAGCTTTACTTCCGGAGGCTCTTAATACTCCCTCCGCTTTCTTTCCGGAGCTCTTAATAATTCTCAGCTTTCTTCCGGAGCTTCTTGATACTCCTCTGCTTTCTTCCGGAGCTTATTAATACTCTCAGCTTTCTTACGGAGTTTAATACTCCTAGCTTTCTTCGGAGCTCTTAAAATTAATCCTCAGCATTTCTTCCGGAGCTTTAATACTTCCGCAGCTTTCTTTCAGAGTCTTAATACTTCTAGCTTTCTTCCGGAGGCTCTTGATACTCTCTGCTTTCTTCCGGAGCTCTTCTACTCTCAGCTTTCTTCGGGAGTCTTCCTTATTCCTCAGCCTTTCTTCCAGAAGCTCTTGATACTCCACAGATTTCTTCCGGAGCTCTTGATTACTCCTCTGCTTTCTTCCGGAGCTCTTTAATACTCCTCAGCTTTTCTTCCGGAGCTCTTAATACCCCTCAGCTTTCTTCGGAGCTCTTAATACTCTTCAGCTTTTTCTTCCGGAGCTCTTATTATCTCAGCTTTCTTCCGGAGTTTTAATACTCTCAGCTTTTTGATTCTGGAGCTAGTTTAATACTCTCTCAGCTTTCTTCAGGTGCTCTTTAATACTCCTCAGCTTTCTCCGAAGCTTCTTAATATCATCTGCTTTCTTCGGAGCTCTCTATATTCTCAGTTTCTTCGGAAGCTCTTTTATTACACCTCAGCTTTCTTCCGGAGCTCTTAATACTCCTCAGACTTTCTTCCGGAGCTCTCTTATATCCCTCAGCTTTCTTCCGGTAGCTCTTATTATCAGTCAGCTTTCTTCCGGTGCCTCTTATTACTCTCAGCTTTTTTCGGAGGTCTAATGTCACTCCTCATCTTTCTTTCAGAAGCTTTAATACTCCTCAGATTTTCTTCTGGAGCTCTTAATACTTCCTCAACTTTCTTCTGGAGCTCTTAATACTCCTCAGCCTTTCATTTCGGAGCTCTTATACTCATCAGCTTTCTTCCGGAGCTCTTAATACTCCATCAGCTTTCTTCCCAGTAAGCTCTTTAATAATCCTCTGGCTTTCTTTCGAGCTCTCAATATCTCCTCAGCTTTCTTCCGGAGCTCTTATACTCATCAGCTTAGCTTTCTTCTGGAGCTTCTTAATACTCTCAGCTTTTCTTGGAGGAGCTCTTAATACTCCTCAGTTCAACTTTCTTCGGAGCTCTTAATACTCCTCAGCTTTCTTTCCGGAGCTCCTTAATCTCCTCAGTTTCTTCCAGAGCTCTTAATACTCCTCATTTTCTTCCTGAACTATTGCCATCTCCTCAACTTTCGTCCTTAGAAACTCTTTGCCAATCCTCAACTTTCTTCCAGAACTCTTTGCATCTCAACTTTCTTCCGGAACTCTTGCCATATCTCTCAATCTTTCTCACAGAACTCTTGCCAAATCCTCAATTTCTTCCAGATATCTCTTGCCAATCCTCAATTTCTTCCAGAACTCCTTGCCAATCCTCAAATGCTTTATTTCTAAAAAAAATTTTAATTATGGTTTCCTTTTTTATGTTATTTTTCTCATCAACTTTGCAACGTAAGTCTCTTAGATTTTTATTATTTATGAATCTCACAACTTTTGAGAAAATTTAACCAACTGAAAAATAGTTATGTTACCAGTTATTACAACGATAATACCCTTAAACTTTAAGTAGTGTAATGGCATATAACATTAATGTTGAAGAAACAACATTGTGTGGTATCACCATTCAAGGTATAATTCTTACTAAAAAGATAAACTCGCAGTACATATACAAACAACATTAATTTTATAATTTGCTAACATTTAAACATCACAGAAACATGACATCTTATGTAGAATGTTTAGTAAGTCGGAGACGCCACTGACTCAGTAGGTTAAGACCCACCATTTTAGTTGTCCACGTTTTCACAGGGATCGAATATCCCCAGCTGCTAGTTTTTATTTTCATCCCATAAGGTTTTATAGTCCGTTGTGGCGAGGGGATAATGTTTTACGATGGGCTTAGAAAGATGTGACATAAGTGAAAATGTGAGAATAGAAAGAAATTAGTTAACACTGTTTAAAAAATTTTTATTGACTTTGTCTTCAAAAGATAGTTCATGGTTGTGTGTAGTGGATGTCTTCAACATGGCGAGAACCAACATTCTGCATCAATCCTATTGATAATATATAAGTTCCTGATTTCTCTAATCTTTGAGGAAAGGGTTGTTTTTTTTCAATCCACAGACATAATTTTAACAACCGTGAGGTGACTGCATATATTATATGGATACAAATTTGACTACATATGTGAGGGTGGTATAGATGGACATTGTGTGTGTGTGTGTTTGTGTGTGTGTGTGTGTGTGTGTGTGTGTGTGTGTGTGTGTGTGTGTGTGGATGTGTGTGTGTGATGGTGTGTGTGTGTGCGTTCGCGTGTATTATGTGTTTACAAGTATATTTGTGTCGACGGCGATCCAGTGTGGTGTTATAAATATGTATGTGTGTTTTGTGGAGAGCGTTCTGTTGCGTTGCTTTGTAGTATGAATGTTGGGTGAATCAGCAGCCGTGGTTGTCGGAATGCTCAAAATGAGTGTAGTAATTAAAGTGTGTGTGCCATTACGTACGTTATTTAGTGTACAGATATATATAATATTGTTTGTCAACAGAAATTATTATTTACATATTAAAATATGGTAAATTTCCAAGGATACAACACAATAAGTCAGACAAAGTACTTATTTCCTTTGTGCCGGCTCTTTGTATTCTGCTGGTATAACTTATAATTCAGGACTTAAAAAACGAAATAAAATCATTCAGTTCTCCTTCTTTTATAGTTCTGGTGGATGGTGGAGACATCAGGTTGTAATACACGAACATTCATCCAGTAGTCTAAAAAAAATAGTAATTAAGTACTCCTTAAACCTGCTGATTAAGTACAATAATGGTAGATGTATTGTATATAATATTAATAGATCTCCCAAATTTCACGTAGTGGGCACAGGGCCTTGGTGGCCGAACTGGACGGTAGCTTGGCTGCGTTGGCTGACTTACGATCTAGGGCTGTCTTGGTGTGTGTAATGACAGTACGTCAGTCTTACTGTGTGTCCCCCCTGTAATTCCACCCAAATGGTCAGTCTCTACCGTAGGCCAGCTAAAAACGGCCTCGTTCTCATCTGGCTAGGATCACGGGGGTAGGCGTCGCGCATGACTCTTCGGGGATACATTAACCTGGGGAAGGCTTGAGACTGGGAAAATAACCTAAGGGAAGTGAGGTAAGGAGAGTCATAGGGTGGCCCACGGATGGATTTCTGGACACTGGAACCTGGGTAAAAAAAAAGCGAGAATACCTGGGGAAGTGGGTAATGGGTGAATATCTTCTGCAGGCGGACAGATGGACTACTGTATACATGGACCTGGGAAGACGAGGAACGGGTTGTTGGAGACAGTCCTTGGGGATGTGGGGAAGGGGAGAATATCTGAGGCGGACAGATGGACTCCTGGAACATGAACTCTAGGGGAAAGCATCAAGGAACACAGTTAAGAGGGTGGGTGGCCTTTAATGACGAAACACTGGATCTCCACCGTGGCAAGGTTGTGTAATCAAAGGATATCTTGAGGTGACAGTGGTAGCAATTTCGGATTTTCTCATAAAAAAAAAAAAACACTTTAGAATTTTGGGGAAGCAGAAGCTTATCGGATTAATATTTTTCATATCAGATGATGATTCACATTTTTAGGGTATTTTAAATTTGAACGGTAATCATTTATTTACTGTTTAGGCAGGTTATTTAATTATTATGAAACGAGGTGATAACTTCATTTCATACCTTTTCTTCAGGTCTCGAGAGTTGATGTTAAAGAGAAGACTTCTCACTTATGTAAATTGCCTGCATCTGTCATGTGAGTCATGCATTAGCATGATGGGCTCATCTCATAGTAGGTTATGAGGTTTTTTTAGCAACGCAAATGTTAGGAAATTCGCAAGCTGGTTGGAAAATTTTCGTGATTTATATTCACATACAATTGTAGGATCTGAAAACAGAAACAACTTACTGAGCACGTTGAAGTGGTCAGAATTTTTAATGATCATGTTTGTAGAAACAAGGAACACTTCTGATATTGAATACAACATTCATTGAACATTCACATAAAACACTTTAATGTTTCCTCACTCCTATAACTAGAAATACGTGAGTCCTGTTCGGATATTAATGTGGTAGTTGGGAGTGAGTTGTGGTGGGGTTTGAATGGTTGGGGCGAATTATGTAGCGAGTTATGGTGTTGGATAGTTAAGTGAGTACGACTTTGATGGTAAGTTTTGGTTGTGGCTATGGATGGATGATTGTGAGTTGTGGTTTATGGATGGCTGATAGTGAGTTGTGGTGACGGGATGGTTGATGCGATTTTTGCCTAATACTTGGTGATTGGTGCATTGTGGATGATGGATATTTTAGATGTGAGTAGTGGTGATGTATGGTTTGATTGTGAGCTGTTCGGTGATGGATGGTGGATGGTGAGCCGTCGCTGCAGATTGGATGGCTGTTGAGTTAAGGTAATGGATAGTTGATGGGGAATTGTGGGATGGATTGGTTTTGATACTGAGTTAGGGATTAAGAAATGGTTTTAGTGAGTTGTGGTTAAGACGATGGTTTGATGATGAGTTGTAAGATTTCATGTTAAAGATGAGATTGAATTTTTCAGAGTTAATGGTTTAATTTGCTATATTGTAGATAGTTAATGAACTGCTTGGTTAATTTTTTGGCAACAATGTAAAATACACCAGATTAAATTTTGCTGTAAAAAGTAAGTTTTGTGAGGAATTGTGTTGGTACAAGTCATTCTGGTTGTGTTGATAAGTGGTTCTAATGTTCCATGTGTTTGTGTCTTGTGATTTGATGTTGATCTTACTTCCTATATCTCATACCAGATTTTCCTTATATCCCAATACAAGATCATCCTTATTATACCATTACCAGATCTCTTAAATCCCATACCAGAATCATCCTTATGTCTCATACCAGATCATACTTATATGCATACCAGATCATATTAAATCCCATACCAGTTCATCCTTATATCCCATACCAGATCATCCCTATATCCCATACCAGATCTTCCTTATATTTCTAATACCGATAATCATAGATCCCATACCAGATCATCCTTAATCCCTAACATGATCATCCTTTTAACCATACCAGATCATCCTATATATCCCATACAGATCATCCTTTATTTCCATTACCAGATTTCTCCTAATATCCATACTCAGATCATCACTTATGTTCCCATACCAGATTCATCCTTATATCCAATACCGATCAATCCTTATATCAAATACAAGATCATCCTTATATCCCATACCAGTCCATATCTTATATTCCCTAACCTGATCTTCGTTATATCCCTTACCAGATCATCCTTATTATCCCATTCCTGATTCATCATTATATCCATACCAGACCCATCCTTATATCCATACCAGATATCCTTATATCCCATTCCAGATCATCCTCTGTATCATTATCTCCCATGTCTTCTTTTGTATAATATATTATATACTGAATCTTTTTAGAAAGTTTGTACCTAACTAGAACCAGAGTGCAGGGATAGTCGTTCTGATAGTCGTGTAGGGAGAGCCGTACTGACCAGTGTGTAGGAGAGCCGTAATGACAGTGTGCAGTAGAGTCGTTCTGACCAGTGTGCAGGATAGTCGTTGCGTGGATAGTGTGCAGGAGAGTAGTATGAGCAAGTGTGCAGGAGTGTCTGTTATGATTGTGTGCAGGAGAGTCGTGACTGTCTAGTGTGGTAGAGGGAGACGTTTGATATCGTGTGCAGTGAGAGGTCGTACTGACTAGTGTGCAGGAGAGTCGTACTGACCAGTGTGCACGGAGAGTCGTACTGACTAGTGTTGCAATATAGTCGTACTGACCAGTGTGCAGCGCTAGTCGTTCTGACTAGTGTGTCAGGAGAGTCGTCTGAATAGTGTGCACGGACGAGTCGTACGATCAGTGTGCAGGAGGAGAGTCGTAACGACCAGTGTGCAGGAGTGTCGTAATGACCGTGTTGCAGGAGAGTGTAGCTGTCCAGTGTGCAGGAGAGTCGTTCTGATAGGTGTGCGGAGAGTCGTACTGACAAGTGTGCAGGAGAGTCGTACTGACTCCAGTGTAAGTGCAGAGTCGGCACTGACGAGTGTGCAGGAGAGTCGTACTGACCAGTGTGCAGGGAGTCGTACTGACCAGTGTGAAGGAGAGTCGTATTTGACTAGTGTACAGGAGAGTCGTTACTGACAGTGTGCAGGAGAGTCGTAACTGACCAGCTGGTTCAGGAGAGTGTACTGACCAGTGTGCCAGGGGTAGAGTCGTTACTGACCCGTGTGCAGGAGAGTCGTTACTGGAACTAGTGTTTAGGAGGTCGTTACACTGACCAGTGTGCAGGAGAGTCGTCTGAACAGTGTGCAGGGAAGTCGTACTGACAGTGTTCTGGGAGAGTAGTATGCAGTGTGCAGAGGAGAGTCGTACTGACTAAGTGTGCAGAAGAGAGTGTACTGACTAGTGTGCAGGAGGTCGTATGACTAGTGTGCAGGGTAGGAGTCGTACTGGATAGTGAGTAGGAGTGAGAGTCGTACTGACTAGTGTGCTGGAGAGTGTATGACCAGTGGACATGAGGAGTCGTACTGACCAGTACGAACTAGATATTATAAACATGTAGAAGCATGTAGAAGTTTGAAAAGTGAAAATTGTTAGAAACGAGAAAAAACTTCCTGTTTTTTAATAAAGTTTTGTAGTTAGAACTTTTATCTTCCATTAAGATTAATTCATGTGTTTGGTTCTTCTTTAACTTTACCCAAAGTGCCATCAAATAGACACTTTCACACTTTCAAAAGGAATGTCTTCAAAATTGTCAAAATAATCAATATTTCATCAGAAATAAGAAATATATAGTTAAAGTTCTGGTTTCTGCCAACATTGAGCAAGTCGCATTGTTCTGCCTCGCCACACTTTCCTCATTTTAATATGAGGAAAACAAACAAAATTTTAACAACAATGAGGGAGAGCGCCATATATGGAATGGGTACAGAATTTGTGTGTATTTATGCTGCAATGTGTGTGTGTATGTGTGTATGTGCGTGTGTGTGGGTGTGTGTGTGGGGTGTTTGTGTGTGTGTGTGGGTGTGTGTGTGTGTGTGTGTATGTGTGTGTGTGGATGTGTGTGTGTGTGTGTGTGTGTGTTGTGTGTAGTGTGTATGTGTGTGTGTTATGTGTGTATGTGCTTGTGTGTGGGTGTGTTTGTGGTGTGGGTTGTGTGTGTGTGTGGTGTGTGTGTGTATGTGTGTGTGATATGTGTGTGTGTGTGTGTGTGTGTGTGTGTGTGTGTTGTGTATGTGTTGTGTGTGTATGTGTGTGTGTGTGTGTGTGTGTGTGTGTGTGTGTATGTACTACCTAGGGAGGTTGAAGTTGCGGGGCGGTCGAGTGCCGAGCTCCTGGCGTGATGTGTGTGTGTGTGTACTCACCTATTTTGGTTGACAGGGGTCGATCTTAGCTCTATGGCGTGTGTGTGCTTGTGTGTGTGTGTGTGTTTGTGTAGTGTGTGTATTGTTGTGTGTGTGTGTGGTGTTGTGTGTGCTGTGTGTGTGTGTGTGTGTGTGTGTTGTGTGTGTGTGTGTGTGTGTGTGATGTGTGTGTGTGTGTGTGAGTGTGTGTGTTGGTGTGGTGTATGTTGTGCGCTCGTGCGTTGTTTTGTGTGTGTATGCAATGATGGTGACTCCACGTAGGCTGCCACGTCGCAGAAATGTACATTTGAGCGTGAAAATAAGAATGGGTGTAAGTTAATTTAGGTACAAATTATACATATATAGTTACACAAATGATCATGCACAGTAACATATGCGTAAGATTATCCCAGGATAACCTAAAAAACGTTTAGACGAAAATTGAGATATTCTCCCATTGTGCGAGGCGCTTGTAACTCATGCGCGTCTTGCATGATATATACGATAAATACCAAATGAAAATAAGAGTTCAACTCATTTGTTTACAGTATCTCGTGGAGGTGGACCAAACACACTAACAAACAAAACACTCATAAAATACACAAAAACATTCACAAACACACTAAATTGCTAATTAAGTAAAAATCTCATATTTAATGTAGAAGAATGTATAATATTAAATAGAACTTCCAAATTTTAACTGAGTGGCCAGGCTGGTGGCTGTAACTGGACAGGTTGCTTGGCTGGGCTAGCTGACTTACGGTCTTGACCTGTCTTGGCTGGTGTAATTACAGGACGCAAGATTTCTGAGTGGTCCTCCTGTAATTCACCCTCTGGGGACAGTCTCTACGTTGACCAGCCTAAACAAGGCCTCGTTCTCATCGGCTAGATCACTGAGGTTGGCTGAGCTGACTTCGGGATACATAACCTGGGAAGGCTGAGACTGGAAATAACCTAAGGGAAGTGAGGAAGGGGGAGACATCCGGGGCCCCGGATGGATTCCTGGACACATGAATGGGAAAAGCGAGAATACTTGGGGAAGTGGGGAGGGAAGGGAATATCTGAGCGCGGGACAAGATGGACTCCTGGACACTATGGACCTGGAAAGAAGATAATGGTTACATAGGCAGACCTGGGAAAGTGCAGGAGGGAGAATATCTGAGGGGACACAGATTGACTCCTGGACACATGGACCGGGAAAGAAGAAGATACTGGGTTTTGTCTGAGACTAAACCTTGGACGTGGGGAAGGGTGCACTCGAATATTGAGGGGACACACGATTGACTCCTGGATCACATGGACCTGGGAAAAGAAGAAGATACTGGTTGCTGAGGGTCAAACCTTGGGGAAGTG
>NW_026486203.1:0-12021 GCF_026875155.1 Cherax quadricarinatus | reverse complement strand
TGCGTTTACTTATACTTATATCTTTATATACTTATATTCTTTATGATACTTATATCTTTATTATACTATATACATTTATATTACTTATATCGATTATTATAACTTATATCTGTATTCTACTTATATCTCTATTATACTTATATTCCCTTTTATACTTATATTTTTATTATACTTATAATTTTCATTATACTTATCTTTTTATTATACTTATACTTGTATTATACCATTATATCTTTATAATACTTACTTTTATTATAACTTCTTGTTATTATACCTTATATCTTTACTATACTTATATTTTTATTCTTATAATCTTTATTATACTTATATCTTTATTATACTCCATTCTTTATTATACTATATTCGTTATTATACTTATATCTTATTCTACTATATCTTTATATACTTATATCTTTATTATGCCTGAAAATCTTTTTCTACTTATATCTTATTAGCTTATACTTTATTAATACTTATATCTTTATCATACTTATTAAGTTATTATACTTATATCTTTATTATTACTTACATCTTTATTATACTTATATCTTTATACTTATATTCTATATTACTTATATTTTTATTATACATTATATTTTTATAATACTTAATTTGTATTAATACAGACATCTTTATTATACTTATATCTTTATTATACTTATATCTTTACGATACTTATATCTCTATTATACCTATATTTTTATTATACTTATTCCTTTATTATACTTTATATCTTTATTATACTTATATTTTCATCTTACTATATTCATATTATACTTTATACTTTTATTATACTTATCTCTTTATTATACTTATATCTTTATATACTTATATCTTTATTATACTTATATCTTTATCATACATATATCTGTATTATCCTTTATATCTTATTATACTTATATCTTTATTTCCTTATATCTTTATTCCTTATATCTTTATTATACTTCTATCTTATTTATCTGTTATATCTTATTATACTTATATTCTTGATCATACTTTATTATCTTTATTATACTTATATCTTTATTTATACCTTGATATCTTTATTATACTTATTATCTTTATTTATGACTTATATCTTTATTATACTTATATTTTATTATACTTATATCTTTGAGCAATTCTTACTTATATTTTTTATTATACTTATATCTTTATATCTGAAATATCTTTATTATACTTATAGCTTGTATATATACTTAATATCTGCTATTATACTTATATTTTTATTGTTACGTTATACTCTTTATACTAATATCTTTTATTCTACTTTATATCTTATTATCCCTTATATTTTTTATTATACTTATATTTTATTATACTTATATCTTTATTATAGCTTATATTTTTATTATACTATATTTTTATTATACTTATACCTTTATTATACTTATATCTTTATTATACTTATATCTTTACTAAACTGTTAATGAATTTTTAATAGACACCTATATGCTTTATTCTACTATATCTTTATTATACTTATATCTTTATTATACTTATATCTTTACTATCTTTTCTATCTCTATTATACCTATACAATTTTATTATACTTATATCTCTATTATACTATATCTTTAATATACTTAATCTCTTTATTTACTTATATTCCTATTATACCTATATTTTTATTCATACTTATATCTTTATTATACTTATATCTTTATTATTACGTATACTTTATTATACTTATATCTTTATTATACTAACTCTTTATTTATACTTAATATCTTATTATACTTATTTCTTTATATACTATATCGTATTATACTGATAGCTTTCTTATACTATATCTTTATTATATCTTCATCTTTACTAATACTTATATCTTTATGATGTCCTTCTATTTTAATTAATACCTATATCTCTAATCATACTATAATTTTATTATTTTATTATATCTTTATTATACTTATATCTTTATTATTCTTAGATTCTTATTATACTTGTATATCTTTAATACTTATATTTTTATTATCCTTCTATTTCTATTATCTTATTCTTTTTTATATACTAATATCTCTTTTTATACTGCTATTATTATTATACTTATATCTTTATTATACTTATATCTTTATTTACTTAGATTTTATATACTAATATTTTTTATTTATACGCTAATATTTTATTATCCTTATATCCTTATTATACTTATATCTGTATTATACTGTATATCTTTATTATACTTATCTTTCATATTAAATTATATCTGTTTATACTCATATCTTTATTATACTTATATATTTACATAACCTATATTTTTTATTATACTTATATTTGTTATTCTACCTTATATATTTGTTTATACTTATAATTATCTTATACGTTATATTCTTAATTATACCTGATACTTCTATTATACTATATTTCTTATTATCCTTATATTCTTATTTATTATCTTATATTCTTTAATTATACTTATATTTATCTCTATTATACGTTATATTTCTATTATAACTTATATTTCTTATTATACTTCATATTTTTATTATCCTTATATTTATATTATACTTATATTCCTAATACTTATATTTTACATTATACTATATTTTTATACGAATATTTCCTTATTATATTTTATATCTTTATTCATACTTATATTTTTATTCTTATATTCTTTACATTTATTATCTTATATTTGATTATACTTATATCTCTATTATACCTATTATTTTTATTATACTTATATTTTTATTATACTTATTATCTCTTATTATACTATATTCCTTACTATTACTTATATTTTTTATTATACTTATATTTATATTATACTTCTATTTTTATTATTACCTTATCTTTGTTTATACTTTATTTCTTTATTATACTATATCTTATTATATTTATCTCTTTATTATACTTATGATTCTTAAACTTAGAGATTTATTATCGTTATATTTTTATTATACTTATATTTATTCTACTTATATTTTTTATTATACCTATAATTTTTGTATTATACTTAACCTTTATTATACTCTCTATATTTTTCGTATACTTAAATTTTTATTATACTTATACCTTTATAATAACGAATATTTTTATACCTTATCTTTATTATTATCGCTTATATTCTTATTATACTTATCTTTATATTATCCTTATATTCTTATTAGTACTTACATTATACTTATATTTTTATTATACTTATCTTTAGATTATACTATTATATCTTTATTATGACTTATTTTCTTATTAGTACTTATCTCTTTATTATAATCTTATATTCTTATTATTACTTATATTATTATTATCCGTATATCTTTATTATACTTATATTGTTATTATACTTAATATCTTGTTATACTTATAACTTAATTTATACTTATACTTGTAAATCATACTGATATCGTTAATTATACTTATCATCTTTATTATACTTATATCTCTGATTATACTTATATTTTTATCATACTTATATTTTATCATACTTATTATTTTTATTATACTTATATTTTTTATACTTTATATTTTTCATTTATCCTTATAACTTTCTTATACTTATATCTTTATTAACACTTATATCTTTATATACTTATATCTTAATGTATACTTGATACTTTTATCATACTTGAATCTCTAATTATACTTATATCTTTATTATACTTATATTCTCTATTATACCTCATATCTTATTATTATCTTTATATTTGAGTATTATACGATATTTTCTATTTATACGTTATATTTTATTATACCTATATTTTTATTATACCTATATTGTTTATTATACCTCTATTTTTATTATACCTATATTATTTCTTATTATACCATATTTTTATTATACCTTCTATTTTTATTATTACTTATACTTTATTTATACTTATATCCCTTATTATACTTATATTTTTATACTTTTAGTTTTAATTAACTATATATCTTTACATTTTTATTATACTTATATCTTATTATACTTATATCTTTATTATACTATCTTCATTTAGTCTACCTTATCTCTTTACTCTACTTATATCTTATTATTCTTATATCTTAATTCCACTTATATTCTTATTATACTTAGATGTTATGGACGATTCTGATACTTGTTAGTATACTGTATAGGTTTAGCTCCCTATAGTCTTTTTATACTTATATCTTTATTATACTTATAGCTTTATTATACGTAATGACTGTGAATGTATACGTAAGTAGTCGTGATTATACGTATGAGCGTGGATTGCTACTTATATCGCCTATTATACTTATATTTCTTTATTTATACTTATATCTTGATTATACTTATAATTCGTATACTTATATTGTTTATTAATCTTATACTTTTATTAACTTGATATCGTGAGTATACTTATTTTTAGTAGTACTTCTATTTTTATTATACTTATATCTTTACATCATTTTTATTATACGTATATCTTCTAGACTTATATTTTGTATTCTACGTAATCTCTTTATGATACTTATATCTTATGATTAATCATATCTTTATTATACTTATATCTTTATTATACATTATATCTTTATTCTACTTATATCTTTACTTACTTAATATCTTTATTATACCTTATATCTTTATTATACGGATATCTGGATTCTACTTATATCCTAATTCAACCTTATATCTTTATTATACTTAAATCTTTATTTCCTACTTATATCTTTATTATACTGATATTTTTATTATACGTATATCCTTTATCATACTTATAATTTTATTATACTTATAATCTTTATTATACTTATATCTTTTATACTACTTATATCTTTATACTTATATTTTTAATTATACTTATATTTACTATCATTATATCTTTATTATACTTATATCGTTATTCTACTTATATTTTGTATAATACTTATATTTTTATTATACATACATCTTTATGAACTATACTTATTATACTTAGTATCGTTACTATACTTATATCTCTATTTGTATACCTATTATTTTTATTATACTTATACCTTGTATTATACTTATTTCTTTATATACTTATATTTTTATCTTACCTTATATTCTTTATTATACTTATCTTTTTATTTATACTATCTCTTTATTATTACTTATGATTCTTTATTGATACTTATATCTTTATTATACTTATATTTTATCATACATAATATCTTTATTATTTCCTATATCTTATTGATACTTATATCTTTATTATCCTATATCTTTATTATCCTTATATCTTTATCGATACTTCTATCTTTATTTTATACTTATAGCTTTATTATACTTATATCCTTTCATACTTCTATCTTTATATACTATATCTTTATTATACTTTATATCTTGATTATACTTATATCTTTATTATACTTATTATCTGTATTATACTTATATTTTTATTAGACTTATATCTTTGATCCTATCATACTTATTTTTTATCATACTTATACGATTTATTATACAATTATATTCTTTATTATACTATATCTCTATTATACTTATATTTTTTAATATACTGATCTCTTTATACTTATATCTTTATATACTTATATCTCTTTATTATCCTTATATTTTATTATACTTATATTTTATATACTTATAGTCTTTATATACTGTATATTTTTATTATTACTTATATTTTTGATTATACTTATATCATTTATATCCTTATATCTTTACTATACTTAATCTCTATTATACCTATATTTTTTATTATACTATATCTTTATTATACATATATCTTAAATATACTTATATCCTTTATTTTACTTATATTCTTATTATACTATATTTTTATTAGACTTATATCTTTATTATACCGGATATTTTTATATACTTATAGCCTTTATATACTTATATCTTTTTTATACTTTAGATCTTTAGTATACTTATATCTTTATTATACTTATTATCTTTGATTATACTTGTATATCCTATTATACTTATATCTTTATTATACTTATATCTTTCTTATACTTGATATCTTTATTATACGGATATCTTACTATACTATACTTATTATCCTTAGATTTTATTGTATACCATATCGCTATCCATACTCATATTTTTATTACTCCTATAAATATTTCTTTATTATACTTATATCTTTCGATTATACTACACTATATTATACTTATATTTTTATTATACTTATATCTTTCATTATACTTACATCTATATTATACGTTATATATTTATATACTTATAATTTTTATTATACTTATTATCTTTCTTAAACCTAACACCTTTATAATACTATATTTTTACGATACCTTCATCTCTATTATACCTTATTTTTAGTATACCTATAGCGGGTTATTATACTTATATCTTTATTATACTTATATTTTGTATATTTACTTATATTCTTATTAATAATTTATATTTTTTATTATACTTCTATTTTATATACATATATTCCTTATTATACCTATCTTTATATTATTCTTATATCTTTATTATAGCCATATATCTTTATTATACTTATTATCTTTATTATACTCATATTTTTATTATACTTATATTGTTATTTAGACTTAAATTTTTATTATACTTATATCTATTATTCTATTTTTATTATACTTATATCTTTATTACACTTTAATCTCTATACTTATATCTTTCGTATACTTATATTTTGATATACTTATAATTTTTATTATACTTATTATTTTTTATTATACTTTATATCGTTATTATACTTATATCTTTATTATACAAATATTTCTATTTATACTTATACTTTTATTATACTTATATCATTATACTTATATCTCTATTAATACTTATATTTTTATTATACTTATATCTTTATTATACTTATATTTTATTATACTTATATGTTTAGTATACTTTATATCTTTATTATACTTATTTCTTTATTCTTAATTATATCTTATTATACTTATATTTTCATCTATACTTATCTATTATTATACTCTCTTTATTATACTTATATTTTTATGATACTTAATTTTTATCATACTTATAATTTTATATACTTAATAATTTTTTATTTACTATATTTTTATTATACTTATATTTTTTTATACTTACTTATTTTTACAAATACTTACATTTTTATTTTTTCATTATACTTATTTATCTTTATATAACTTATATCTTTATTATAATTCCCATCTTATTATGACCTTATATCTTTATATACTTATATCTTTATTAATACCTTCATTTTATTATACTTATATATTGTGAGTAGACGGAGAAGTTTTATAATACTTATAGTTTATTATACTTATATTTTTATTATACATTCTATCTTTATTAAACTTATTATTCTTTATTATACCTATTCTTTATTATACTTATATCTTTATTATACTTATATCTTTATTTTACTTATATTTTTATTATACAGTCTATCTTATTATGACGGATATCTTTATTATGACCTATTTTAGTCGTTATTATACTTATATCTTTATTCCACTTTTATTTTTATTATACTTACTATTTTTAATTATACTTATATTTTGATTATACCTGTATATTTTGATTATACTTATATTGAGGATTATACTTCTACTTTAACATACTTATAGGTTTTATTATATGTCTGATCATATTTTTAATATACTATACCCTTTATAATCCTTATATTTTCCATTATATATTTATTATACTTATACTATCCCTATATTCCATATTATCGCTTATACTTTTACCATAACTTTATAAATTCATTCTACTCTATATCTATTGCGACGTATAGGTCGATGGAGATGGGGAGGAATCCCATAGTGTGAGGCGTACTTCCAGCTCTCCGTTACCGAGAGCGGCTGAATACTGAGGTGCTGTAGGATACTCTCTACTTTATTATACTTATATTTTATTATACTATATTTTGCAGTTGACTTTGATGCCGTAGTATACGGATATCCGTATTAACGAGAGACGTATGGAGACTTGAGTCCTTCTAAGTAGAGACTTATAGCTTTATGATTACGTAGTTTGTGTATTATACGTATAGGGGTATTTGTACTGAGATTTGGACTATACTTATATGGGTATGTTACTGAGAATTGATTGAGTAGACCCATGGAGTAGACCCGTAGATGGTTTGAGATAGACATCCTGCTGCAGGGATGTGTAAGTGTGTAGGGAGTTGTATGAGAGGGGGTTGACGGCGAGATGGAGTCGTGAGTGGGAGAGAAGGATATAGTGGGAGTCAACTGATTGGGGGTGGAGTAAGTGTTCAAGGTAAGTGACGGTGAGGTTGGGTATGTGTAGATGGTATAGTAGCTGTCAGGTAGGGAGTAGGTGTTACGCGTGTGAAGGTGAGTGGGAGGAGAACGTCTTGAGGGGTCAATGACGGAGTCCTGGATGATACGGCAGAGTGTGAACTCTGAGTGGTTGTGGTGTAAGGAGGTGATTGTGGTGTAGTTGCGAGGTGGGTAGTTTGTGAGGGTGGGTACGGATGATCAGGGGAGGAGTAGTATGTGAGGGTGACATAGGTAAGAGGGTGTATAGGTGAGATAGTGAGTAGGAGAGATCGTTGATTCAGTGTGTGCGGGTGGTGTCGGTGATCGGGAAGGTATGTAAGGTGATTTGTGTAGTAGTCTTGAGGGGGGTAGGTGTGGAAGGAGTGACTGTGTAGAATGTGAGTGTAGAGTTGGTGAAGAAGTAGTTGGGTCGTGTATGTGGTGGGTAGAGTAGGTGTGTGGGTATAGTATCTGGTGGGGATTGGTGTAGATAAGGGGTGGCCACATAGTTGCTGATTTCCCCCATACATGTGTTGAAAAGCTATTAACTGGAGAGATGTTTCCGGGGGTCATGCCCCTTCGGCCCGGTCTGTGACCAGGCCTCCTAGCTTAGAGCTGAGTATCATAGTAACCATCCATGTGTTTTTTATTACAGACGATCCCTACTAGGCCTAGTGACCTGTTTGTGTGACATCCCGTGATGTGCAATGTTTACGTCTTACCCTGTAACTTCCTCAGTCCACGCTTAGAGACCTACCAGGCAGCTGACAGGCAGTTGGGCTGCCTTAACCACAGTGCTGACAATTTATAAGTGTTTACCATCCAACTAAGTGTGTATTCTTCAACCATCACATCTGCTTTTGAACCCCCACGACAAATTGTGCCAGCGGTGGTGGGCGTAAAAATTGATAATTACGCCGATGCATGGAGATAAATTCTTGCAGCCGACACGGATAGATTTGTGTGGTCAGTAGGGCCAATCTACCCAAGCCAGCTTATCCCAAAGCAAGCTTTTACCAGCCCTCTGCATTATTCAACTGGTCAGTCCTCTGTGTATTAGTGTTTTTATTTTGGCTATTTGCATTTAACAATCCAAGGGGTTGACCCAGGTTTGCAATGTAAGCCAAGCCACTTATGGCCATCTGTGGGTGGGAGTCAGCCCAAAGCCCAGTCCAGGCCAGCCTTACACCATCCAGCCCTTGCCTGCTAAGCCATCTTTTCCCCTTTCCACCTCTGCTGTGCTCATCGTTACAAGTTATCAAGCCAGTCCTGAGTGAAAGGTTAAGCCAAGCCAGCCAGCAACTAACTCCAATACTCAAGCAACCACGTGGTATAGTGTTCATCGTTCCCTGAGTGCTTCAAGTTCCAAGCCATTCTGAAGTGCTTTATCATTCAGTGGTGTTGTGGGTATTTTGTGGGTTGTTTTTTAAGCCAGCCCAGCTTAGAATATCTTTGGCCTAGTGCGGACGTCCCAGTGTGGGCTTACGCCGTTCATCCCATAGGACCAGTCACCACTCGGTGGTCTCACCACCCGCGCTGCCCTCAACCACCCACCCTCACCCCACTACCACTGTTTTTGTACCCTTATTATGGTTTTCTAGCATCATATTTTTAGGACCACATAGAGGGTTCAAGAGCCAGGTGTGTTCTTTCATCAGTTTGCGCCACCGTAAAAGCCTCTGTGTGAGTTCATCATCGATTTAAAGCAATTCTTCGACACGTGTGGCGAGTAGTCAGCGAACAGTGTTAATGAATAAATTTTTTCATAGAGACATTTGCGAGTGTTTGAGACAATTTTCTGACAGATTTTCTTAGTAACATTCACAACCTCTTGATTAGACTCAGTGTTCATTAGGGTGAGAGGGGTGTAAGTGTGGGGGTGGTGTAGGTGTAAGGGGGGTTTGTAGGTTGAGGGTGGTGTAGGTGTGGGGGTGAGGTAGGTGTGGAGGGGGTTTGTAGGTGTAGGGGTGGTTTTAGGTGCGAGGGTGGTGTAGGTTTTGAGGGTGGTGTAGGTGTGAGGGTGGTGTAGGTGTGAGGGGCTGTATGTGTGAGGGTGGTGATAGGTGTGAGGGTGGTGTAGGTGTGGGGGTGGTGTAGGTGTGGGGGTGGTGTAGGTGTGAGGGTGGTGTAGGTGTGAGGGTGGCGTTGGTGTGAGGGTGGTGTAGGTGTGGGGATGGTGTAGGGTGAGTGGGTGGTGTAGGAGAGGGTGGTGTAGGTGTGGGGGTGGTGTAGGTGTGGGGGTGATGTAGGTGTGGGGGTGGTGTAGGTGTGGGGGTGGTGTAGGTGTGGGGGTGGTGTAGGTGTGGGGGTGTGTAGGTGTGGGGGTTTTGTAGGTATGGGGGTGGGGTTGGTGTAGGTGTGAGGGTGGTGTAGGTGTGAGGGTGGTGTTGGCATGAGGGTGGTGTAGGTGTGAGGGTGGTGTAGGTGTGAGGGTGGTGTAGGAGTGGGGGTGGTGTAGGTGTGTGGGTGGTGTAGGTGTTGGGGTGGTGTAGGTGTGGGGGTGGTGTAGGTGTGGGGGTGGTGTATGGAGTGAGGGTGGTGTAGGTGTGAGGGTGGTGTAAGTGTGAGGGTGGTGTAGGTGTGAGGGTGGTGTAGGTGTGAGGGTGGTGTAGGTGTGGGGGTGGTGTATGGAGTGAGGGTGGTGTAGGTGTGAGGGTGGTGTAAGTGTGAGGGTGGTGTAGGTGTGAGGGTGGCATAGGTGTGGGGGTGGTGTAGGTGTGGGGGTGGTGTAGGTGTGGGGGTGGTGTAGGTGTGGGGGTGGTGTAGGTGTGGTGGTGGTGTAGGAGTCGGGGTTATGTAGGTGTGGGGGTGGTGTGGGAGTGTTGTGGGGGTTGTGTAGGTGTAAGGGTGGTGAAGGTGTGGGGATGGTGTGTGGGTGGTGTAGGTGTAGTGCAAGTGTGGAAGTGGTGCAGGTGTAGGGGTCCTGTAGGTGTTGGGATGGAGTAGGCGTGGGAGTGGAGTAGGTGGGAGTGGTGTGGGGTGGTATAAATGTGTGGGTGGAGTATGCATGAGAGCCGTGTAAGTGTGCGGATGTTGTAGGTGGGAGGGTGGTGTAAGAGTAGGGGTGGTGTAGGTGTGGGGGTGGTGTAGGTGTGGGGATGGTGTAGGTGTGACGGTGGTGTAGGTGTGACGGTGGTGTAGGTGTGACGGTGGTGTAGGTGCAGGAGTGGTGTAGGTGTGAGGGTGGTGTAGGTGTGGGGGTGGTGTAGGTGTGGGGGTGGTGTAGGTGTGGGGGTAGTGTAGGTGTGAGGGTGGTGTAGGTGTTGGGGTGGTGTTGTCTGGGTGGTGTAGGTGTGGGGTTGTGTTGTCTGCCTGATGCAGGGGTGGTGTAGGTGTGAGGGTGGTGTAGGTGTGGGGGTGTAGGTGTGAGGGTGTAGGTGTGGGGGTGGTGTAGGTGTGGGGGTGGCATAGGTGTGGGGGTGGTGTAAGTGTGATGGTAGTGTAGGTGTGGTGGTGTAGGTGTGGAGGGTGGTGTAGATGTCTGGGTGGTGTAGGTGTGAGAGTGGTGTAGGTGTGGGGGTGGTGTAGGAGTGAGGGTATTGTAGGTGTACGGGTGGTGTAGCTGTGGGGATATAGGTGTGGTGGTGGTGTAGGTGTGAGGGTGGTGTAGGTGCGAGGGTGGGGTAGGTGTGAGGGTGGGGTAGGTGTAAGGGTGGAGTAGTTGTGAGGGTGACATAGGTTTGAGGGTGGTTATAGGTGAGAGAGTGGTGTAGGTGAGTGAGTTGTGTAGGTGTGAGGGTGGTGTAGGTGTCGGGGTAGTGTAGGTGTGGGGGGTGGTGTAGGTGGGGGGTGGGTGGTGAGTGGTGTAGGTGTGAGAGTGGTGTAGGTGTGGGGGTAGTGTAGGTGGGGGGGTAGAGTAGGTGTGGGGGTAGTGTAGTGTGGGGTTTGGTG
>NW_026486195.1:0-11327 GCF_026875155.1 Cherax quadricarinatus | reverse complement strand
CGCCTACTTCCCGCAAGCCTCCCTCCCTTTCCCGCCTGTCTCCCCTACTTGCCTGCCCTCTCCTGCCTGCTTGCCGTTGTTTTTTTCACTGCCTAAATTTTTTGGGCACCACTCAGTTTCCATTGTTTTAAAATTGTTTTGGTTTTCCATTGCCCTTGTCGGCACCCAAATTTTTCCTTGTTCTTTTTCCTTGTTGTTTTGTTGGTTGGATGGTGTTGTTGTAGAGTTTAAGGGGCTCTGAGGGAATGACCGAATGACTTTAAACCCGTGTGGTCTGAACCACTGTTATTATTTTTATCATTAACCCATACCCCCGGCCGGATGAACCCGGGGTCTAGAGTCTCAAACTTATTGTGGCTAGCTGGTTAGTGGTAGCGCGAGGGCGGGATTTTGAGACTCTATGACCGGGGGTTTCAATCCCGCGGGGGTATGGTTTTTTTCAATCGTTCATTACGATTTTTTAAAGTCTTTATTTCATTATATTATCATTATTATTATTGTTGTTTTTTGTTTATGAAAAAAGGGACGTAATTGGTTTGATGAAGTCAGGGGAAAGTAGCCCATTTCCTTGGATCAAGAGCACCCACCAGCCTCAAGGCACCTCCCCGGAAACCCTACGAAATATCTATCAAATGTATGTTTTTGGTGTGTTGTGGTGGTGTGGTGTGTGTGTGTGGTGTTGTGTGTGTGTGTGTTGTGTGGTGTGTGTTTGAAAAAATTATCTCGCAAGTATATTACTATTCGCTTAGGTGGGGAACTTTCTGAATGTTAGAATTTTCTTCAGTCTACAGGAAGCCGGCCTGATTTCTTCCATGACAAAAAAAAATTAAATGTATAGTCGTGAATATGTATGGGCTGCCTGAGTTATTCTTAGTAGCAATGTAGTGTGTATGGGTTTTCCCCGGTTTTTTTCTTGTACAATGTATGTTATGGGCGCCGGGTATTCTTAGTACAAGTATGTGATGGGCTGCCTGGGGTATTCTTATAGCAATGTGTGTTATGGGCTGCCTTTAGTGTACTTATACATGTAGTGTTTAAAGGGGTGCCTGGGGGATTCTTTGTAGCAATGTGTTGTTGGGGGTCCTGAGTGTTTCTTTTAGCAAGTAGTGGTAGGGGTCTGAGTGATTCTTATACAAAAGAGTGTGTTTGGGCTCCTGGGTGTTTCTAGTAGCAAAGTAGTGTGTATGGGGCTGCCTGGGTGTTTCTTTGTAGCAAATTTTTGTTATGGGCTGCCCGATGATTCTTAGTAGCAATTAGTGTGTAAGGGCTGCCTGGGGGTATTTTATAACATGTAGTGTGTTGGTGCCTGAGGTATTCTTATACAAAGATGGATGGGGTGCCTGAGTGTATTCTTTGTAGCAAGTAGTGTTTAGGGGTGCCGAGTGTTTCTTTGTACAATGTAGTGTGTTGGGCTGCCTGGGGGGATTCTTAGCAGCAAAGTAGTGTGTATGATTGCCTGGGTGTATTCTTATAGCAATTAGTTGTACGGGCTGCCTGGTGTATTTTAGTACAAATTAAATGAGTATGGTTGCCTGGGGGATTCTTAGTAGCAAAGTAGTGTGTATGGGTTGTGGGGGTATTCTTGTTCAATGAGTGTGTATGGGCGCTGGGGGTATCTTATAGCAAATGTAGTGTGTATGGGCTGCCTGAGTGTATTTTAGTACAATGTATGTTATGGGTTCCTGGGTGTACTTTTTAGCAAGAGTGTGTAGGGCTGCCTGGGTGTATTTTTAGTAGCAATGTTTGTGTAGGGCTGCCTGGGGGCATTTTTAGTACAATGTAGTGTGTTGGGCTGCCCGGGTGTATTCTTAGCAGCAAAGATGTGATGGGCGCCCGGGTGAAATTTTTTAGCAAAGTAGTGTATGGGGTGCCCGGGTGTATTCTTTGCAGCAATGTAGTGTGTATGGGGTGGATGTATTTTTAGAAACAATGTAGTTGTAGGGCTGCCGGGGGTATTCTTAGCAGCAAAAGTTGTGTATGGGTGCCTGGGTGTATTCTTGCAGCAAGTGTGTGTATGGATTGCCCGGGTGTATTTTTAGTAGCAATGTAGTGTGTACGGGCGCCCGGTGTATTCTTAGAGCAATGTAGGGGATGGGTTGCCTGGGTGTATTCTTAGACAATGTAGTTGATGGATTGCATGGGTGTATTCTTTTGTACAATGTAGTGTGATGGGCGTCTGGGGGTATTCTTGTCAAAGTAGTGTGTATGGGCTGCCTGAGTGTATTCTGTACAATGTAGTGTGTATGGGTTGCCTGGGGGTTTCTTGAGCAATGTTGTTATGGGGGTGCCGGGTGTATCTTAGTAGCAAGGGTGGTAGGGGTCCCGGGTGCATTCTTAGTAGCAATGTAGTGTGTTGGGCTCCCGGGGTATTCTTGCACAATGTAGTGGTAGGGGTGCCGGGGGTTTTTCTTTTAGCAAAAGTAGTGGTTGGGCTGCCCGGGTGTATTTTACGCAATGTAGGTGTATGGGCTGCCTGGATGTATTTTTAGTACAATGTAGGGGTAGGGCTGCCTGGGGGTATTTTAGCAGCTGTATGTGTATGGGCTCCTGGGGGCATTTTTAGTAGCAATGTAGTGTGTATGGGCTCCTGAGTGTATTCTTAGTACAAGAGTGTGAAGGGGGCCGAGTGTATTCTTAGTAGCAATTTATTTTTTAGGGGGCCCGGGTGATTCTTAGAAACAATTAGTGTGCATGGGCTGCCGAGTGTATTTTTAGTAGCAATGTAGGTTATGGGGGTGCCTGGGGGTATTCTTATAGCAATTTGTGTGTATGTGCTGCCTGGGTGTATTTTTAGTACAATGTAGGGGTATGGGGCCTGGGTTTCTTATACAATGTAGTGTTATGGGGTGTTGGGTTTTTCTTTGTAGCAATGTAGTGTGTATGGGGGTGTCTGGGTGTATTCTTATAGCAATGATTTGGAATGGGCTGCTGGGGGTATTCTTGTACAAAGTATGTGAGGGCTGCCTGGGTTATTCTTAGTAGCAAAGTAGTGTTATGGGGTGTCTGGGGGTATTCTTAGTAGCAATGTAGTGTTATGGGGCCTGCCTGGGTGTATTTAGTACAATGTAGTGTGTATGGCGCCCGGGGGTATTCTTAGCAAAAGAGTAGTGTGTATGGCTGCCTTGGTGTATTCTTAGAGCAGTGGTGTATGGGCTGCCCGGATGTATTCTTAGCAAGGTAGTAACTTTTGTAAAATCTGGCAAGATATTCGTGTCTAATTCTACTTGGCCGGTTTGGGTTGATCCACCCCAAACCCCTAAAGTGGGGTGTGCATGGTGCATCACCTTTCCTTTTTAGTTTGTCTACCCGCCCCCCAATTGCTGCCTACCCTTATGTGCTTGTGTATCTGTCAATCCTGCCTGTCTGCATGCCCGACTTTCATCGGCGTTTGTCTCCCGTCAACAGCATCATCTCACAACAGAATGACCTGGGTTTGGTTGAGTTGAGGCTGAGATGGGCAGACCAGTTTAAGTAGACAAAAGTAAAGTTCAATCCTGGAAAAAAAAAAATAACATTCACCTGAACTAAAAAGAAGATCGCGATCAAACGTATGAGAAAAACGATTTTGGAGATCTGGTTTGGAATAACAGAAAGCCACCGTAAAATTTCATAATGTTGGAATAAATGTGTGGGTTTGTGTTGTGTGTGTGGTGGTGTGTACTACCCATTTTTACTAAACCCATTTGTGGTGCAAGGGTCGATTCCCTCCTGGCCCCGCCCTTTTGCTGATTCCAGGTCCTCTCTCTCCCTGCCCCATGACTTATCATACCCGCCTTAAAACTATGATGGTTCCCGCCCCCACACTTCACTTTCTAGGGGTATTCCACGGTTGTACTCATACTGAAGAAATCTTCCTAAAATCCCTTTGATTCCATCTGAATCTTCAACTTCAAGTGTGACCCCTTTGTTTCTGTGTCCATTCTCTGGAACTATCCCCCCCCCCCCGGTCTTGTCCACCTTGGTCTATTCCGCGCCGTTTTTATATGTCGTTCTGTCATGTCTTCCATGACCTCCTGTCCTCAGTGTCGTCAGGCCCTTTCCTCAATTTCTTCGTAGGACAAATCCTCGTCGCTCAGGGATAGTGTTTTGAAACCTTTGCACCTTTCTCTAATTTCTGACGTGCTGGATAGGGTGGATTTCCAAACTGTGCTGCATACTCCAGTATGGGTCCTGAAGTAATGGTATACAGCGTCTTAAACGAAACCTTACTGAGGTATCGGAAACGCTATGTAGGTTTTGCCCGGCGCCGTATGCTGCAGCAGTTATCTGATTGGATGTGCGCCTCAGGAGATATGCTCGGTGTTATACTCACCCCCAGATGGGTGGTGTGTGTGTGTGTGTGTGTGTGTGTGTGGTGTGTGTGTGTGGGTACTACCTATTTGTTACTCACCTATTGTGGTTGCAGGGGTCGTTCATCGCTTCCCTAGCCCCGCTTCTTCATGAATGCTACTAGTTCTCTCTCGCCCTGCTCATGAGCTATATCATACTCGCCTTAAACCTATGTGTGGTTCCGCCTCCATACTTCACTTTTTAGGTATTCACGGCTTGACTACTTCTATGACTGAAGATAATACTACCTAACCTCCTTTGATTCATCTGAGTCCTCAACTTACCAATTGTGACTCTTGGGTCTGTGTCCCATCTCTGGAACATCCCGTCTTTGTCCACCTCGCCTTATTCCGCGACCATTCTTTTCATGTCGTTATCATGTCTCCCTGCCTCTGGCCTCCAGTGTCGTCAGGCCGATTTCCCTCATCCTTTCTTCGTAGGACAATCCCGTGCTCTAGGGACTGGTTTGTTGCAAACCTTGGCACTTTCTCTAATTTCTTGACGTGCTGACTAGGGTGGATTCCAAAGACTGGGTGCTGCATACTCCAGTGGGGACCTGGAACGTAACCTGGTATACGCAGACTTGAAGGACTCTTATGAGGGTATCGGAACGCTATCCGTAGGTTTGCAGGCGCCCGTTTGCTGCAAGCAGTTATTGATTTGATGTGTGCCTCAGGAGATATGCTCGGTGTTATATCTCACCCCAGATCTTTTTTCTTGAGTGAGGTTTGCAGACTCTGGCCATTAAACAAGATTGTGTCTTCATGACGATGCATTTGGCGGGAGTTAAACTCAAGGGAGCCAGTTGCTGGACAGGCTTGTAGCCTGTCCAGGTCTCTTTTGTAGTCCTGCCCTGATCCTTCATTGCCGATTTGTTCTTCTATTAATTCACATCGTCGCAAAACAAGGACACTTCTGAGTCTATCCCTTCCGTTATGTCCTTCACATATACCAAGAACAGCACAGGTCCTAGGACCTGACCCTGTGGAACCCGCTTGTCACAGGCGCCCACTTTGACACCTCATCACGTACCATGACTCGTTGTTGCCTGTAAGGTATTCTCTTATCCATTGCAGTGCCTTTCCTTTTATGTGTGCCTTGATCCTCTAGCTTTTGCAGTAACCTCTTGTGAGGAAAACTGTGGCGAAGGCTTCATGGCAGTCCAAAAAAAATGCAGTCGATCCACCCTCTTTCTTTGTCTTATTCTGTCACCTTGTACATAAAACTCTATAAGGTTTGTGACACAGACTTTCCCTCCCTTGAAACCATGCTGGTTGTCATTATACACTTGTTTCTTTCCAGGTGTCTCCCACACTCTCTCTGTTGATCTTCTATGACCTCGATACTATCACACGTTACTGATACAGGTCTGTAGTTTGTGTGCTCATGTCTACCTCCCTTTTTAAAAATTAGGACTAAATTTGCCCTCTTCCCTACCTCAGGGAGGTGCCAGTTTCAATGTGTGTTGAAGATCTTCGTTCTCATGGTACACACAATGTTCTCTGCGCCCTCTTTAGGCCCACGGAGAGATAATTGTCTGGTCCCACCGCCTTTGAGGTGTCAAGTTCGCATAGCAGTTCTTCCCTCCCACCTTGGATATATGTACCTCATCCAGACTTGCTGGTGCACCCCCTGCTCTGATTTCCTGGAGTCCTACTGGTTTTCCACTGTAAATACTTCTTTAATCTTGTGTTGAGCTCCTGAATACTCCCGGTCGTTTCTTGTGAATTCCCATCACCATTCTCAGTCTTGATATTACCTAGTCCTTGGACTGTTGTTTTCTTCCTGATGGATGGGCTGTACAATCGCTTCGGGTTCAGTCTTGACTTTCGATGCTATGTATTTGTATTGCCGTGAGCCTCCCTTTTATCTGTGCATATTCGTTTCTGGTCTTCGGTAATTTCATTATTTTCTGAGTTATCTGTTTCTGTACCTTTTCCATCTCTGTACACCTAGGTTTTTGCCTCCCTAACCTTGGGTGAACCAAGGACTATTCAGTTCTTCCCATTATTTCTGTTTCCCTTTGGGAACAAACTCTCTCTGCTTCTTGCATTTTGTTGCATATAGTCCATCATTTCTTGTACTGGTTTCTGTCACGTTCCCCTCCCCCTGATGTCTGCGAACGAAAGAAGTTCTCAAGCCTGAGTAGTTCCCCCTTTTGTAAGTTTATTTTCCCACCCTATTCCTGCTGCTCTCTCCAATGGAGTCAACTATGTAGTCGAAGCACAGTACCACATGAAAAATCAACTAAGCTCACAGGGCCTTTCCTATGATATCCTAGTGTTAGAAAAACTACTAAGGTGAATACACGGTCGTCTTGCTGGTTCAATCCTCTCCTCTCTCTTGGTAGTGTCTCTAACCTTTGTTGTGCATGAGGTTTTCCAGTACCACATCCATCATCTTGGTCTCATGTTTCGGGACCAGTACCATGGGGCTCCCTCCAGGTTTTCCTTGTGATTACAATCCTCCATAATAGTACGTTGCTCCCGCTGTGTGCTCTCTGGCCACTCGGCTAGTGTGTCGACCATTGCTCTGTTGCTTCATCGTATTCTTCTCATGGCCTCCAGCAGTTCGGTTGGTGGGTTGTACCAATACTGCAATTATCCCTTAAGTCCTCAGACTGGCATTAGTTCTCCTAAGTGTCCTTTCGGCCGTGCCATCCATTCCTTAGTTTCTCAAACCCTACTGGTATTTAATGAGCAGTGCAACTCCTCCTCCCCTCTCCTCCTCGTCTTTCCTGAGGATTTTGATCTCCAGATGGAAAGACAGATTGAATCTGTTATTATTTGGTGAGTTTGTTTCTGTGGAGTGCTATCATGTCTGGGGATGCTCCCTTGATTCTTCGTGGCCATGCCACTTCATCTTATTGTTATTCACTGCATGTGTATACAATCTTCAAACTTCTTTTTTAAGATTTGTGGCTGGGAGGTGTCTTTGGGTTGGGGAGGAAAGGAAGTGGGAGATCTGATAAGGCACTATGGGTGGTTGCTGTGGGGGTGGAGTTTGTCAAGCAGTGGGGGGAGGCACTGGATGTTGGCATGGGTGTTTTGGTTTAGTTATCTTTGGTTGCACTGGGGTTGACCTGGATGGAGGCTTCTCTGGATGTTGTGAGGGAGGCTGTATTTGATCTTCCTGTGTGTGAGATCGCTGTCTGGTCTCTCCATCCCCTTCTTTCCTCCTTTCGCTTTGTACCATCTCTCTCTGTGTTTCCCTTTTGCATGTGTCTGTCACGGTCGAGATACACCTTCCTGTACTGCTGGCAGGTCCCTTAATCGTGCTTTCTCTGCCAGGAT
The DNA here is from genome assembly GCF_026875155.1 of Cherax quadricarinatus. Lineage (NCBI taxonomy): Eukaryota > Metazoa > Arthropoda > Malacostraca > Decapoda > Parastacidae > Cherax > Cherax quadricarinatus. The sequence continues at coordinate 3,705 of NW_026486195.1, read as the reverse complement.
TCTGTTCCGAGTCGATTCTGCCTGAAGGTCATTTCAATGGCGGGTTCTTTTTTTACAAACCCCCTATCTCGAAAATTTCTCAACTGGGTCATTGTCCGTCTTCTCCTATTGCTTTCATGATGCTTTCATGCCTTTTTTTCCCCTTGTTTTTTGCTTCATATGTTTCCCCCTTACTACCTGGAGCCCATACACAAAGACTGACCTCCCCTTTCCTGCTCCACTGCCTATCCTGTGTAATCCCTCATTCAATTTGATTTCCTCCAGTGCAGCTTTTCTTTCTTCAGTTTACTAGCTAATGTACTTGGGCTCAGTGGCTGTCATTTTTCCTTCTCGGCTTTCCCCTGGGCTCTGCTGTGGTCTGTTAGGGCCTCCCCTTATAGCTTAGCTTTTCATTTACTACGTTCCATGATGAGCTTCACAGGCCGTTTTGCTCTTCTTTCCCTACAGTCCCTTATTTGTGACTGAGGTTAGCAGTCTTCTGTTGTCAATCCCAAAATGTTCTTAGTTCTTTAGGCTGTTTCAGATTTTTCAGTTCCCTCTTCTAAACTCTGTATCCTGGCCTCTGCTGCTTTGACGTGCACCTCCCCTTCTGCTTTCACATGTCTATCCTCTCTTCCATTCTATGCTAAGTTCTTCTAGTTTTTTTCCCATTCCAAGTTCCCTTTTTGTGAGCTCTTGCTGCCCAATCTTCCTTTGCAGTAGCTCTCCTGTCCCTTGGTTTTTTTGTTGCTCTGTGGCAACACATTTTTGTTTTATCCTGATTGCCTCAGATGGGAAACTATGTAATTTGTATGTTAGGTTTAGTTATTGTGTAATGTCAGCAGTGTGGGGGGGGGGGTAGCGGGAGGAAACTGTGGCTATGGGAGAGAGCCAGTTGGGGAGGGGGTGTGGGAAGGAGATAGAAGAAGTGGGTGAGTGGGAGAGGGAGAGGGGGAAGGAGGGAGAGGGTGGGGAGGGGGGCGGGTTTGAAGCGGAGGGGAGGGATCCGGTGGAAGGAGTGGATGTCGGTGGGGGAGGGGGGGAGTTGTAGTGTGAGTTGGCAATGGGTGTGTGTATGTGTGGGTGTGTGTGTTGCGTATGTGTGGTCTGGCAATGTGGTGTTGTGTGTGTGTGTGTGTGTTGGTATGTGTGTGTTATGTGTGTGTGTTGTGTGTGTGTGTTGTGTGTTGTGTGTGTGTACTACCAAATTGTACTCACCTAATGTGGCTTATTTGCAGGGGTCGAGGGATCAGCTCCTGGCCCGGCCTCTTCACTGCATCCGCTACTGGATCCTCTCTCTTCTGCCATCCTGAGCTTTGTCATACTCTTCTTAAAACTATGGATGGGTCTGCCTCACTACTTCACTTTGCTGTAGGTATTCATTGTGACAACTCTATGATGAAGGAAATTACTTCCTAACGTCCCTGTGACTCGACTGAGTCTTCAGTTCTAGTTGTGACCCCTTGTCCCCGTGTCCCCTCTCTGGAAATCCTACTTGTCCACCTTTTTATTCCCCCCGTATTTGTATGTGTTTTTTGTTTTCCCCCGACCCTTCGTCCTCCAGTGTCGTCAGTCCGATTCCCCTTTTCCTTTCCCCGTACGACATTCCCTTTTACCTGAGGATGCCTTGTTGCAAAAAAAAAAAAAAAAAAAAAAAAAAAACCCTTTTACTTTTCTCTAATTCTTGACGTGCTTGACCAGGTGTGGGTTCCAGACTGGTGCTGCATACCCCAGTATGGGCCCAACATACACAGTGCAGTGTCCCGAACTTCCTTTTTGGTATCGGGAACGCTATTTCAGGTTTGCCAGGCGCCCCAGCTGCAGCTTATTTGGTTATGTGTGCTCGGTGATGTGTCGGTGTTTGGTCACCCCCCAAAGGGCTTTCTCCCTGAGGAGGTCTGTAGTCTTTGTCCCCCTGCCTTTCTCTTTGCGGTCTTCTTTTCCCCTCCCCAACTTCATGCTTTGCATTTGGTGGATTGAATTTGAGAAGCCCGTTACTGGACCCCAATGTCCAGCCTCTCCAGGTTCTTTGCAGTCCTGCCCCCCCTCGTCCCATTTAATTCTTTCATCAACTTTAAAGCATCTGCGAAAAGGGAACTTCAGAGTCATTCCCTTTCCCTCATGCGTTACTTATCAAAAAAAGCATGGTCCTAGAAAGACCCCCTTGGGGGCCCCCCTCGTAACAGGGCGCCCCTGTGATCCTCTTCACGTACCATGATCGTTGTGCCTCCCTGTCAGGTATTCCCTACCCCTTGCAGTGCCCTTCCTTTTTTACTTGCCTATCCCCCAGCTTCTGCACTAACCTTGGGGGGAAACTGGCAAAGGCCCCTTCCTCCCATTTAGGAAAACGCAATCTACCCAACCCCTCTCTTCATTCTTATTCTGTTATTTTGCATAAAAACTCCATGGGGTTTGTGATAAAAGATTTCCCTTCCCATAAACCCCCCTGCTGGTTTTCTTTTAAATCTTTCCTTTCCAGGTGTTCGCCCACTCTCCCCCGAAATCTTCCCATACTTTGCCACAATAATGTCAGGAACAGGTCTGTTTTTTAGGCCTCGTTTCGTTTCCTTTTTTAAATAGGGGGACTACTTTTAGCTTCTTCCCTTTCTCAGGTAGTTCCCCATTTCAAGGGAAAGGGTGTTGAAGATTGTGGTTGAGGCACCACGCTCTCTGTCATTTTTAAAGGCCCCCAGGGGAGATGTTTCCGGCCCCCATCGCCTTGAGGTGCAAGGTCATTTAAGGCTTCTTCCCCTCCCCCTCAGTTGTTTTTGTCACCCAAACATTTTTTGGTATTTTCCTTGTTTTCCCTTCTGTCTGTCTTCCACCCCCTTCCTGTCTCTACTGTAAAAACTTCCTTTAAATCCCCGTTCAGCCCCTCACATACCCCGATTTTTCTTGTGAGTTTACCTTCTGCCTTAAATTTCCCCTGGTCTTTGATGTTGTTTCTCCTGATGTGGGATACAACGTTTTTGGGTCTGTCTTGATTTTGATGCATGTCATTTTCTTACTGTCGCGGGCCCCCCCCTTACCTGTGCTACTCATTCCTGGCTCTGCGCTGATCTCCATTTTGTGTTTCCTGCCTTCTGTACTTTTTCCATTCCAAAATTTCATTTGTTTTTGCCTCCTTAACCCCTCGGGTGAAAACCCGGGGGTTGTTTTGGTCTTCCGTTGTTACGTTGCCCCTTTGGGAAAGAACCCCTTTCCACTGCCCCTTGCATTTTGTTGCTACATTTCCATCATTTCATTTACTGGCTTTCCCGCCAGTTCTCTGTCCCCCTGGACCCCCCGCAGGAAGTTCTTCAACCCCCATGTAGTCCCCCTTTTTTAGTAGGCTTTTTCCCTTCACTCTGTTATTTTCTCCACTTGCAGCCTTACTACGTATTCAAGCACAGAAACCCGTGGGCGCTACTCCTAGGGGACTCTCATACTTGATGTCCCCAATGTCTAGCTGCCCGGGGGGAACAAAGGTCAATCTTGTGGTTATCCTCCCCTCTCACCGGGAGTGTCCTTTAAATGTGGTGCAAGAGGTTTTCCAGCCCAGTCCAACATCCCGGTCTCCTGTTTCGGGACCCCCCTGTGGCTCCAGGTTTTTCCCCGTCAAATTTCCCCGTGATTGAAATCCCCCATAACCAGCAACTTTTTCTGCTGAGTGAGCCCCTTTTTGCCCCCTCAGCAAGTGTGTCGACATTGCTTGTTGCTTTTCATATTCCTCTTTGGCCCCCCCTG
>NW_026486183.1:0-23352 GCF_026875155.1 Cherax quadricarinatus | reverse complement strand
TGGGGGTGGGGGTCACACCCTGGGTGTTAAGAGGGGGGTGGGACATCTGGTGTTGTGGATGGTGGGGGTCACTCCTGGGTGTTAGGGAGGTGTGGTCACATCCGGGTGTTGGGGAGGGTGTGGGCCATTTTGGGGCAGTGGATGGTGGGGTCACACCCTGGGTTTTTAGGGGGTGGTTGGGTTACCCCGGGGTGTTAGGGGAGGTGTGAATACATCCGGGGTTTAGGGGGACTGGGTGTGTCACATCCTGGGTGTTAGGGGACTGGTGTGGGTCGCATCTTGGTTGTTAGTGGACTGGTGTGTTTGGGCATCCGGGTGTTAGTGGAGCGGTGTGAGTCACATCCTGGGTGTTAGTGGAGCGGTGTGAATCACATCCTGGGTGTTAGTGGACTGGTTGGGTTCACATCCTGGGTGTTAGTAGACTGGTGTGGGCCCATATCCTGGGTGTTAGTGGACGGGTTTTGGGTCACATCCGGGGTGTTAGTGGACTGGTGTGGGTCACATCCGGACAAAACTGCCCTAATTTGGGGAAATGCTCAGCATAACAAGCAACTTTCTATATACTAGTATGTCACTGATGTCAGCAAATGATCTGTATACCTTGTACATGTACTGGTATACCTTTACATGTACTGGTATACCTTGTACATGTACTGGTATACCTTGTACATGTACTGGTATACCTTGTACATGTACGGGTATACCTTGTACATGTACTGGTATACCTTGTAAAATGTACTGGTATACCTTGTACATGTACGGGTTTATACCTTGTACATGTATGGTATACCTTGTACATGACTGGTATTATTATTATTATTATTATTATTATTATTATATTATTATTATTATTATTATTGTTAACAACATCAAACCCCAACTCAACCTAAACAAACCAAACGGTAACCAAAAGTAAGCAAATCTAATCTAACATTCCCTAACCAAACCCAAAACCCTTTAACATTACCTAACCTAACCTAACCTAACATTACCAAACCTAACCTAACCTAACATTACCTAACCTAACCAAACATTACCTAACCAAACCTAACATTACCTAACCTACATTACCAAAACCTAACCAAAACCTAACATTCCCTAACCTAACCTAACCTAACATTACCTAACCAAACCCTAACATTACCTAACCTAACTTTAAACCTAACCTAACCTAACATTACCTAACCTAACATTACCTAACCTAACCTAACCTAACATTACCTAACCAACCAACATTACCTAACCAACCTAACATTACCTAACCTAACCTAACCTAACTTTAAACCTAACCTAACCTAACATACCTACCTAACCTAACATTACCTAACCAACATAACATTACCTAACCAAAACCTAACCTAACATTCCAAAACCTAACCTAACTTTTACCTAACCTAACCTAACATTACCTAACCACCTATCATTACCTAACCAAACCCTAACCTAACATTACCTAACCTAACCTAACATTACCTAACCTAACCTAACATTACCTAACCTAAACCTAGCATAACATTACCTAACCTAACCTAACATTACCAAACCCTAACCTAACCAAAACCTAACCTAACATTACCTAACCTAACCTAACCTAACATTACCTAACCTAGCCTAACCTAACATTACCTAACCTAACCTAACCTAACCTAACTTACCAAACCCTAACCTAACCTAACCTAACCTAACATTACAAACCCTAACCTAACATTACCTAACCTAACCTAACATTACCTAACCTAACCTAACCTAACCTAACCTAACCTAACCTAACCTAACCTAACATAACCTAATATAATTTAACCAAAACATAACGCCAAATGACTTCGAACAGGCGATAAATGACATGCCCATGCACTCTGCCCAGGGCCAGACTCATGGAACTCTGTGTTCATCAAAAACCCGCAAGAAGCCCCTATCACGAGCCTTTTCCATCCTATGGAGAGGGAGCATGGACACGGGGGGCGTCCCCCAGTTACTAAAAACAACAGACATAGCCCACTCCCCAAAGGGGGGAGTAAACAACAGCAAAGAACTACAGACCAATAGCACTAACATCCCAAATCATAAAAAATCTTTGAAAGGGGCCTAAAAAGCAAGATCACCACGATCTAGAAACCCACAGTTTTCACAACCCGGGCAACTGGTTTAGGGTCGCCCTGTCTGTCTCAAATATTGGACCACTACGACAAGGGCCAAATGCACTAGAAGACAAAAAAAAGCAGATGTAATAATACAGACTTTGCAAAAAACCTTCGACAAATGTGACCATGCGTAATAGCGCACAAAAGCGGTAAAGGAATAAAGGAAAAAATATCGATGGGTCTATAATTTCCCCAGAACAGAAAATTAGGGGCCGATAAACCGGAGGATTAAAACCCCCCCAAATTAAGGGAACCCGTTTATTTTTCAAAACCCTTTTTCCCCGGAAAGCAGGAGGGAAACATGTTTTTAAACCCCCAAAAATTCCTAAGGGCTTCCAACGACACGAAACCCCCACCAGAAACAAAAAATTTTTCAGTCTGCAACCCCCAAATGAAAACAGGGGTTTAAAAACACGAAAAGAACCCATAAAAATTTAAATTTAAAAGGGGCCCAAAAACTTTTCCGGGGCCCAAAAAAAGGCAAAAAACCAATAAAGGGGATTATTAAACGGGGGACCCCTTTGGCATCTTTAAAAAGCTTGGAAAAATGGACAAATTAAGAGTTCCGGAAGCCGGCCCCTGGGGCCCCCGGTATGTTTTTGGCTTTTTGCGCCCACAACACCCTTTAAAAGGCCTTTAAAATTCCACCGGGTTTGCCCTTTCCGACCGGGGCCCCGGGGGCGTTGACCCCCGGAATTCCCCGGAAACCCAGGAAGGAACATAAAATAACCTAAAACCTGGGGAATAACCAATTAACAAAAATAACCAAAACCAAAACAAAAATTTTAAAAATTACCAACCCCCAATAAAACATTCCAAAAACTTTTAAAACCTAACATAATTCATAACCTTTTAAACTTAAAAATAATTAAAACCCAACCCCCTCACCTAACCTAAACCCCTTAAATAACCAACCCCCTTCCAAACTTAACCAACAAACCTTTTAACTAACCTATCCAAAGGACCTTTCTAACCCCCTTCCCCCAAACTCCTTTTAAAAAACCCAAAACCCTACCAAAAACAAAACCCTAACCTAACCAAACCCTTTAACCACCTAACCAAATTAAAACCCTAACCTAAAAAACCTAACCAAAACCAATTAACCAAACCCTTTAACCAAACCCAAACCTAACAATTCCTTTAACAAAAAACCTAACATTAACCAACATAACCTAAAAAACCCCCCTAAAATAACCTAACCTCCACCTAACCAAACCTAACAATAACCAAACCCTAACCAAAACCTTACCAAACCCAAAACCCTTTAACTAACCAAACCCTAACCAAACCCTTACCAAACCCTAACCTAACCAAACCAAAATTAACCTAACCTAACCTAACAAAACCAAAACCAAACCCACCTAACCTAACCTCCCCCCTAACCAAAAACCTTACCTAACCTAACCAAAACCCTTTAACCCCAAACCCTTTAAAAACCTTTAACCCTAACCTAACCTAACCCAAAACCTTTAACCTAACCAAACAAAAACCCAAATAACCAAATTTAAAAACCTAACCTAACCAAAACCTTTAACCTTACCAAACCCTTTAACCAAACCTAACCTAAACCAAACCCCAAAACCAAAACCCAAAATTAACCCTAACCCACCAAACCCATCCCAAAACCCAAAACCCAAAACCCCTAACCAAAACCTAACCTAACCAACCTAACCTAACCTAACCTTACCAAAACCTAACCTAACCTAACCAAACCAAACCCAAAACCCTTAACAAAAACCAAACCCAAAACCTAATAATAAACCAAACCCTAACCTAACCAATTAACCTAAAATAACCTAACAAAACCCAATAAACCAAACCAAACCCAATTCCCTTTAATTTTTCCCAAAAACCTAACCAAACCCAAAACCCAAAACCCAAAAACCAAAACAAAACCCCTAAATAACCAAACCCTTAACCAAACAAAACCCTAACATAACAAACCCTAACCAAACCCAAAAACCAAAACCCTAACCAAACCCAAACCAAACCCATAACCAAACCCTAACCAAACCCAAACCTAACAAAACCCTAACAAAAAAAAAACCAATAACCTAAATAACCAACAAAACCCCTAACAAAACCTAACTTAACCTAACAAAACATAACAAAACCCTAACATAACCCTAAATAACAAAACCCAAAACCCAAAACATAAAAAACCCAACATAACCTAACAAAACCTAACAAAACCCTTTAACAAACCTAACAAAACCCAAAAACAAAACCAAAACAAAACCTAACATAACCAAAAAAAAACCAAACATAACCAAACCCAAAACCCTAACTTTAACCTAACAAAACCAAACAAAACCCTAAACCTAACATAACCAAAACAAAAAACCAAAAATAACCTAACCTAACATAACATAAAACCTAACATAACCTAACATAACCTAACATAACCTAAAACTTAACCTAACAAAAACCTAACATAACCTAACAAACCAAACCCAAAACCCAAAAAACCCAAACCCAAAACCCAAAAATACCTAACATAACCAAACATAACCTAACCTAACAAAACAAAAACCCAAAAACTTTAACCTAACATAACCCAAACCCAAAAACCTAACATAACCTAACATAACCAAACCAACATAACCCAAAACAAAACCCAAACCCTAAAACATAAAAAATAACCTAACAAAACCCAAAAACATAACCTAACAAAAAACCAAACCCTAACAAAACATAACCAAAACAAAAACCTAACAAAACCTAACATAACCTAACCAACCCTAACAAAACCCAAAAACAAAACCCTTTAACATAACCAAACATAACCTAACAAAACCCAAAACATAACCTAACATAACCAACCCAAAACCAAACCCAAACAAAACATAACCTAACATAACCCTAACAAAAACCAAAACAAAACCAAACCTAACATAACAAAACCCAAATAACCTAACAAAACCCTAACATAACCTAACATAACCAAAACAAAAACCAAAACATAACCAACCCAAACAAAACCCTAAATTCCTAACATAACCAAAACCAAAACCCTAACAAAACCCCTAACAAAAACCAAACCCTAACAAAAAAAACCCTTAACATAACCTAACATAACCTAACATAACCTAACCTAACATAACATAACCAACATAACCAACATTAACCCTAACAAAACCCTAACAAAAACCTAACAAAAACCCAACTAACCAAACCCTAACATAAAACCCCAAAAACCTAACATAAACATAACCTAACAAAACCTAACATAACCAACATAACCAAAACCTTAACATAACAAACCTAACAAAACCCAAACATAACCTAACATAACCTAACAAAAACCTAACATAACCTAACATAACCTAACTAACCAACAAAACCCTAACATAACCAAACCCAAAAAAACCAAACATAACCTAACAAAACCCTTTAACCCAAAACCCTAACATAACCTAACAAAAACCTAACAAAACCTAACATAACCTAACAAAACCCAAAAAAACCCTAACAAAACCTAACATAACCAACAAACCTAACCCAAACCTAACCCTAACATAAAAAATTAACCAAACATAACCAACATAACCTAACATAACCTAACAAAACATAACCTAACAAAAAACCTACATAACCAAACCCAAACCCTAACAAAACCCATAACCTAAAAAATAACCAAAACAAAAACCTAACATAACCAAACCTAACCTAACCTAACTTTAACCCAAAACAAACCTATCATAACCAAACCCAAAACCAAACCCTTTAACCAACATAACCTAACAAAACCCCTAACATAACCTAAAAAAAACCAAACCCTAAACCCTAACATAACCCAAAACCCAAAAAAACCAAACCCAAAACCCAAAACCTAACAAAACCCTAAAACAAAACCCTAACATAACCTAACATAACCAAACCCAAAAACCTAACATAACCTAACATAACATAACCTAACATAACCAAACCCAAAACAAACCTAACATAACCTAACAAAAACCTAACCTAACCAAACCCAAAACCAAACCCTAACCCAAAACATAACCTAACATTAAACCAAACCCTAACCAAAACCTAAAAAAACAAAACCCTAACATAACCTAAACAAAACCTAACCCAACCCTAACCAACCTAACCAAACCCTTTAACCTACATAACCTAACAAAAACCAAACCCTAACCAAACCAAACCCAAAAACCCTAACTAACCTAACATAACCTAAAACCAAACAAATAACCAAAACCTAACCTATCAAAACCCCCCCAAAACCAAAAACATAACCAAACCCAAAACCCAAACCCATAAACCTAACATACCCAAACCAAACCAACCATAACCTAACCTAAATAAACCTAAAAAAATAACATAACCTAACATAACCTAACAAAACCCAAAAACAAAAACTAACAAACCTAAAAATAACCTAACATAACCTAAAACCTAACAAAACCCTAACCAAACCCAAACCTAAAACAAACCAAAACAAAAAAAAAAACATAACCTAACATAACCAAACATAACCTAACATAACCTAACATAACCTAACATGGGACCAAACATAACCAAACATAACCTAACAAACCTAAAAAAACCCAAAAAAAACCCAAACAAAAACCCCTAACATAAAAAAAAACCCTAACAAAACCCTAACAAAAAAAACCTAAAAAAACCCCAAACATAACCAACAAAAAACCTAACATAACCTAAAAAAAAACCTAACCAAACTAACCTAACTAACCTAACAAACCTAACTAACCTAACATAACCTAACATAACCTAACAAAACCTAACAAAAACCCTAACATAACCAAACCCAAAACCTAACCTAACCTAACATAACCTAACATAACCAAACAAAACCATCAAAAACCTAACATAACCTAACTTAAAATAAAAAAACCCTAACCAAACCCCAACCCAAAACATAACCAAACATAACCTAACTAACAAAACCTAACCAAACCCTAACTAACCTAACCAAACCCTAACATAACCTAACATAACCTAACAAAACCCTAACATAACCTAACATAACCTAACAAAACATAACCAAACCCAAACAAAACCCTAACCTAACCTAACCTAACATAACCTAACAAAAACCTAAAAAACCCTAAAAATAACCCAACATAACCTAACCTAACATAACCTAACAAACCTAACATAACCAAACCCAAACCTAACAAAAACAAAACCAACCAAAACCTAACTAACCTAACAAAACCCAAAACATAACCTAACCAAAAAAAAACCTAAAAATAACCAAAACAAAAACCAAACCAAACCCCAACCCTAACCTAACCAAACCCCTAACCAACCTAACCAAACCTAACATAACCTTAACAAAAACCTAACATAACCTAACCAAACCCCAAAACCTTTAACCTAACCTAACCTAACCTAACCAAACAAACATAACATAACAAAACCCTAACAAAAAAACATAACCAAACATAAAAAAACCCCTAACCTAACAAAACCCTTTTACATAACCTAACAAAACCCAAAACTAACCAAACAAAACCCTAACCAAACCCTAACAAAACCAAACCCAAAAAACCCCTAACCAAACCCTAACCTAACCAAACATAACCAAACAAACCTAACAAAAAACCAAAACAAAAACCTAACATAACCTAACCTAACCAACCAAAACCTAACAAAACCCCAAACCTAACATAACCTAACATAACCAAACCTAACCTAACATAACCAACAAAACCTAACATAACCTAACATAACCTAACATAACCTAACAAAACCTAAAAAAAACCCAAACCCAAACCCTAACCTAACCTAACATAACCTAACATAACCTAACAAAACCTAACAAAACCCAAAAACCTAAACCTAACATAACCTAACCTAACATAACCTAACCTAACCTAACATAACCTAACAAAAACCTAACCTAACCTAACCAACCTAACAAAAAACCTAACCAAAACCCCTAACATAACCTTAAAAAAACCCAAAAACTTTAACCCAAACAAAACCCCCTAAAAACCCTTTTAAAAAACCCCCCAAACCCAAAAACCAACCAACCAAAAAAAAACCAAACATAACCTAACAAAACCTTTAACCTAACCTAACCTAACCAACCTAACCTAACCAAACCCTTTAAACAAAACCCCTAACAAAACCCTAACCAAACCCTAACCTAACCAAACCAAACAAAACCCCCAAACAAACCTAACAAACTAGGGCGCTTTTTAAATCCTAGGGGTTTTTAAAACCCGGTTCCCAAATAAAAATAATAAAAATTTAATAATAATAATAATAAAAATTTAATTTAATTAACATAACCAACCTTGAGAAATAATGGGGGAGGTTGTCTTTTCTACGTTTTTTTGTTGTTGTGTTTGCTGCGCTGCTTTTTTTTGTTGTTGCGGGTTTGTTGGGGTTGTGCTGCTTTTGTTTGTTTTTTTGTTGCTGCTGCTGTGTTGTTTTTGGGTTGTTGTTTTTGCTGTTGATGATGCTGTTGTTGTTGTTGATGTTGTTGTTGTTTTGTTGCTGCTGCTTTTTTTGTTTTGTTTGCTGTTTGCTGTTTTTTGCTGTTGTTAAATGTTTGTTTTTTGTTTTTTGATGTTTTGTTGTTGCTGCAGTTTGAGCGCGCTGTTTTTTTGTTGCTGCTGTTTTTTTGATTTTGCTTTTTGTTGCGCTTCTGTGAAATTTTTTGCGGGCTGTTTTTTTGGGTGTTATGTTGTTGTTTTTTTGTTTTTGGGTTGTTGGCGTTGTTGCTCCTTTCTGGGCTTTTTGTTGCTGCTTTTGTTGGTGTTGCTGTTGTTTGTTCTGCTGTTGTTGCTGTTTTTGCTTTTTTTTGTTTTTTGTTGCTGCGCTGTTTTTTGCTTTTAAATTTTGCTTTTTTGTTGCTGTTTTTGCTGCTGCTGCTGTTGCTGTTTTTTTTGCGGGCTGTTTTTGTTTTTTTCGGGCTCTCCCTTTTGGGTTTTTTAGTTTTTTTCTACTGCGTTGTTGCTGCTGCTGCTTTTTGCTGTTTTTTTGCTCTGTTTTTTTTTTTTTCTGCTGCGGCTGTTGTTGTTTTTTTGTTGCTACTGCTGTTGTTGCTCCCTTGCTTTTGGGTTTTTTGTTGTTTAAATGCTTTTGTTGCGTTGTTTGCTACTGCTTTTTGTTGCTTTGTTGCCAAATTTTGCTGTTTTTTGCTGTTCTTCTGTTGTTGCTCTTTTGCTGTTGTTTTTTGGTTTGCTGCTGTTTGTTTTTTTGGGCTTTTTTTTGTTGCTGTTGTTGTTGCTTTTGTTCCCTGTTGTTTTGCTGTTGTTGTTGATGTTGCTGTTTTTTGCTGTTTTTGGGCTGTTGTTTTTTGCTTTTGGTTTTTGTTGTTGTTGTTGCTTTTTGTTGTTGCTTTTGTTGCGGGCTGTTTTTGGCGTTGTTGTTGCTGCTGTTGTTGATGTTGCTGTTGTTGCTTTTTGTTGTTTTTGCGCTGTTTTTGGGCTGCAGTTGTTGCGTTGTTGATTTGGGCTTTTTGTTTTTTGTTGCTGCTGTTTTTGCTGCAGTTGTTGCTTTTGTTTTTTGTTGCTGTTTTTTGTTGCTGTTTTTGCCCCGTTTTTTGGCTGTTTTGAGTTGCGTTTTTTGTTGCGTTTTTGCTGCTGTTTTGTTGCTGTTGTTGTTTGCTGCTTTTTGTTGATGTTGCTGTTGTTGTTGCTGTTGTTTTTGTTGTTGTTGTTGTTGTTGCTGTTGTTGTTGTTGTTGTTTTTGTTGTTTGCTGTTTTTGGATGTTCCCTGTTTTGGGTTGTTGCTGTTTTGTTGCTGTTTGTTGTTGCTGTTTTTTGTTGTTTTTGGGCCTGTTGTTGTTGTTGCTGTTTTTTTGTTGTTGTTGTTGTTGTTTGTTGTTTGCGTTTTTTTGATGTTGTTGTTGTTGTTGTTGCTGTTGTGTTGTTGTTGTTTTGTGTTGTTGTTGTTGTTTGTTTGCTGTTTTTTTGTTGTTGTTTTTTGTTGTTGTTGCTGTTTTGCTGTTGTTGATTTGCTGTTGTTGTTGCTGTTTGTTCTGTTGTTGTTGTTGCTGTTTTTTGCTGTTTTTGCTGTTGTTTTGCTGCAGTTGTTTTTTAAATTTGCTGTTGTTTTTTTGGGTTGCTTTTTGTTGTTGCTGTTGTTTTTGCTGTTGTTTTTGGGCTGTTTTTTTTGTTGCTTTTTGTTTGGCTGTTGTTGTTGTTCCCTGTTGTTTTTTGCTTTTGGGTTTGCTTTTTGTTGATTTTGCGTTGTTGTTGTTTGTTGTTTCCCGGCGTTTTGGGGCGTTGTTGCTGTTTTTGCTTGTTTTTTTGCTGCATTGTGTTGAGTTGCTTTTGGGTTTTTTGCTTTTTGTTGCGCTGTTGTTTTTTGTTTTTTTTGGGGCTGTTTTAAAATTTTGGCGTTGTTGCTGTTGTTTTTTGTTGCTGTTTTTCCCCTGTTTGTTGATGTTGCTTTTTTTGTTTGTTTTTTAGTTGGGGGCCCAGTTTTTGTTGCTTTTGTTTTTTGTTGCTGTTGTTTTTGGGCCGCTTTTGGGATTTTACTGTTGTTGCTGTTTGTTTTTTGCGGGGCTTTTCTTTTTCTGTTTTTTTGTTGTTGCTATTGTTGCTGTTGCTTTTTGTTGTGTTTTTTGTTGTTGGGCAGTTCTTTTTTGCTGTTTTTGGGGTTTTTGGGCGGTTTTAAGGTTTGCTGTTGTTGCTGTTGTTGTTTTTCGCAGTTCTTTTTGGGCGTTGTTGTTTTTTTGCTATTGTTGCTGTTGCGTTGTTGTTTGGTTTTTTGTTCCCTTGCTGTTGTGTTTTTTGTTGTTGTTGTTTTTGCTGCGTTTTTTGTCGGGTTTTTTGCTCCCGGGGGTTGCGTTTTTTGGGCTGTTGTTGTTTGTTGCGGGCTGTTGTTTTTTGTTGTTTTTTTTTTTTGGGTTTGCTGCTGTTGTTGTTGTTGTTGTTGTTGTTGTTGCTGCTTTTTTTGTTGTTGTTTGTTGTTGTTTTTTGCTGTTGTTGCGCTGTTTTTGCTCCCTCTTGTTGCTGTTGTTGCTGTTTTTTTTTTCCCTGTTGTTGCTGTTGTTTTTGTTGTTGTTGCTCTGTTTTGCTGTTTTTTGTTGTTGTTTGCTGTTTTTTGGCGTTTTTTGTTGCTGTTTTTTGCTTTTTGTTTTGTTGTTTTTGGGGGCCTTTGTTGTTGTTGCTGTTGCTGTTGTTGCTCCCTGTTTTGTTGTTGTTGTTGCTTTTTTGGGGTTGTTTTTTGCTGCTGTTTTTTGTTTTTGCTGCTGTTGTTGTTGTTTGCTCTTTTGTTTTTGTTTTTTCTGTTGTTGTTGTTGGGGCTTTTTGCTGTTGTTGCTGTTGTTTTTCTGCGTTTTTTGGGTTGCTGTTGTTGCTGTTGTTGTTGCTGTTTTTTTGTTGTTGTTGTTGCTATTGTTCTGTTGTTGCTGTTGGTTGTTTTGCTTTTTTGGGTTGCTGTTGTTGCTGTTTTTGCTGTTGTTTTTTCTGTTGGTGTTGTTGTTTTTTTTTTCTTTTTTAGTTGCGGGTTGTTTGTTTTTTGTTTTGTTGCTGCTTTTGTTTGCTGTTTTGGGTTCCCTGCTGTTGTTTGCTTTGTTGTTGTTTTTTGTTTGCTGTTTGTTTTGCTTTTTGTTGTTGCTGCTGTTGTTGCTTTTTGTTTTTGTTGTGTTTTTTTGTTGTTGTTTTTGTTGCTTTTTGTTTTTTTGCTGCTGTTTTTTGCGTTGTTGTTGTTGCTGTGTTTTGCTGTTGTTGTTTTTTGGGCTTTTTGTTGTTGCTGCTTTTTGTTGCTGTTTTTTGGGTTGTTGCTGCGCTGTTTGTTTTGCTGCGTTGTTGTTTGCTGTTTTTTTTTTTGTTCTGCTTTTTTGTTTTTGGGTTGCTTTTGTTGCTGCGTTTTTTTGTTCCCTGCTTTTTTGTTGTTGCTGCTTTTGTTGTTTTGCTGTTGTTCTGCTGCTTTGTTGTTGCTTTTTGTTGTTGCTGCTGTTGTTGTTGCTGTTGTTTTGCTGCTGTTTTTGCGCTTTTGTTGTTGCTGCTGTTGTTTTTTTTTGCTGTTTTTTGTGCGCTTTTGGGTTTCCCTTGCTGTTTTTGTTGCTGTTGTTTTTTGCGGGCTTTTTGTTGTTGCTTTTTGTTGCGGGTTTCCTTTTTGTTGCGTTTTTGTTGTTGCTGTTTTTTTGTTTTTTTTGTTTGCTGTTTTTGTTGTTCCCTGTTGTTTTTTGCTTTGTTTTGCTGCTCCTGTTGTTGTTGTTTTGTTGCTGTTTTTTCCCTGTTGTTGCTGTTTTTTGTTGTTTTTTGCTGCTCCTTTTTGTTGGTTGTTGTTGTTTTGGGTTGTTTTTTGCTGTTTTTTGTTGTTGTTGTTGCTGCTTTTTGTTTTTGTTTCCCCCCTGTTGTTGTTGTTGTTGTTGCTGCTGTTTTTGTTTTTTGCTTTTGTTTTTGCTGTTTTTTCTTGCTGCTCCTGTTGTTTTGTTTTTGTTGCTGTTTTTGGGCTGTTGTTGCCGTTGTTGTTGTTTTTGGGCTGTTTTTTCTTGCTGCCCCCGTTTTTGTTGTTGTTGTTGCTGCGTTTGTTTTTGGCTTGCTGTTGTTGCTCCCCTGTTGTTTTTGTTGTTTGGCGGGTTGTTGTTGCTGCGCTGTTTTCCCTTTTGGGTTTTTTGCTTGCTGTTGTTGTTGCTGCGTTGTTTTTTGCTGTTTGCTGTTGTTGCTGTTTTTTTTTCTTGCCTGTTGTTGTTTTTGCTGCTGTTGTTGTTTTGCTGCTGCTGTTTTTTGCTGTTGTTTTTGGGTTGCGTTTTTTGTTGCTGCGGTTTGTTTTTAATTTTGGGTTTTTTGTTTTTGTTTTGCTGTTTTTTCCCTGTTGTTTTTTGTTGTTGCTTTTGGGTTGTTGCTGCTGTTGTTGTTTTTGCTGCTGCGGGTTTTTTGCGTTTTTTGGTTGTTGCTGTTTTTTTTGTTGCTGGTTGGGTTGTTGTTGTTGTTTTTTTCTGTTGTTCCCTTTTGTTGTTGTTGCTTTTGTTTTTGGGCGGGTTGTTGTTGTTGTTGCGTTTTGGGCTTTGTTGCTGTTGTTGTTGCTGTTGTTTTTTTGTTGTTGCGTTTTTTTGCTGTTGTTTTTGCTGTTGTTGCTTTTGGGTTGCTGGGGTTTGTTGTTGTTTTGTTGCTGTTGTTGCTGTTGTTTTTCCCTGTTTTGTTTTGCGTTGTTGGTTGCTTTTTTTGCTGTTGTTGTTGTTGTGCGGGTTTGTTGTTGCTGTTTTTGTTGTTGTTGTTCCCTCTGCGTTTTTTCTGTTGTTGTTGTTGTTTCTGGCTGCTTTTGTTGCGGGGGGGTTGTTTTTTGCGTTTTGGGTTGCTCTGTTTTTTTGTTGTTGCTCGTTGTTGTTCTGCTGTTGTTTGCTGCTTTTTTTGGGTTTTTTGCTGCTTTTGTTGTTTTTGGGCTGCGTTGTTGTTTTTGCTCCCTGGTTGTTTGCGTTGTTTTTGTCCCTGCTTTTGTTGTTTGCTGCTGTTGTTGTTGTTTGCTTTTTGTTGTTCCTGCTGTTTTTTGCTGCTGTTTTTTGTTTTGCTGCTTTTTGTTGTTGTTGCTGCTGTTGTTGCGGGCTTTTTGTTTTGTTGCCCCTGTTGTTTTTGCTGCTGTTTTTTTTGCTGCTGTTGTTGTTGTTGCTGCTTTTTTTTGTTGCTGTTTTGTTTGGCTGTTTGTTGCTGTTGTTGTTCTTGCTGCTCCTTTTTGAGTTGTTGCTGTTGTTTTTGCTGCTTTTGTTTTTTCTGCTGCGGGTTGTTGCTGTTTTGTTTTCTGCTGTTTCCTTTTGTTTGTTTTTGGGCTGTTGTTTTTGCGGGTTTTTGTTTTTTGCTGTTTGGTTTTTGCTTTTGGTGTTCTTGCGGTTTTTGTTGTTTTTTGTTGTTGTTGTTTGCTGCTGTTTTTTGTTTTTTGCTGCGGGCTGTTGTTGCGGGTTTGTTTTTGGGCCTGCTTTTGGGTTGTTGCTTTTGGTTTTTTTTTGCTGTTGTTGTTTGTTGTTGTTTTGTTGTTGCTGTTGTTGCTGTTGTTGCTTTTTGTTCTGTTGTGTTGTTTTTTGGGCTGTTTTTTGCTGTTTTTGTTTTGTTTTTTGCTGTGTTGTTGCTGTTTTTTGCTTTTTGTTGCTGTTTTTGTTGCTGTTGTTGTTGCTGTTTTGCGTAGTTGTTGCTGCGTTTGTTTTGCTGTTGTTGTTGTTGTTGCGTTGTTTTTTGCTGTTGTTGCTGTTTTTGTTGCTTTTTGCTGTTTGTTGTTGTTGCTTTTGTTGCGTTTTTTGCTGTTGCTGTTTTGCGGGTTGTTGCTTTTAAATTGTTGCTTTGTTTTGTTGTTGCTTTTTGTTGCTGTTTTTGTTGCTGTTGTTTTTGGGTTGTTGCTTTTTTTGCTGTTGTTTTTTTGGCTTTTTTTGGGCTGTTGTTGCTGTTGTTGCTGTTTTTGTTGCTTTTGTTGTGTTGTTGTTTTTGTTGTTGTTTGTTGGTTGTTTTGTTCTGCGCTGCTGCGGGTTGTTGCTGCTGCTGTTGTTGCTGCGCGCTGTTGTTGCTGCGCTGTTTGTTGCTGGGGCCCTGCTGTTTGCTGGGGCTGCTCCCGCTGTTTTTTTTGCTGGGTGCCTGCTGTGGCTGCGGGCCTGCTTTTGCTGTGGCTGCTGCTGCGCGCTGTGGCTGCTGCTGGCTGCTGTGGCTGCTGCTGCTGTGGCGCTGCTGCTGTTGCTCTGGGGCTCTGCTCTGCTGCTGCTGTGGCTGCGCGGGCTTTGGCGCTGTTTTCTTTGCTGCTGTTCCCTTGCTGTTGTTGTTCTGCTGCTTTCTGCTGCTGCTGTGGTTTGCGCTCAGTGGCTTGCGCGGGCCCCTTGGTGGCTCCCTGCGGGCGTGGCGGCTGCGCTGCGGGCTGCGCTGTTTTCCGGGTGGCTTCTTCTGCTGCGCTGCTTGGCGGGCTGTTTTCTGTTGCTTTTTGGGCCCTGCTGCTGCGCTGTTGCTGCGGGCTGCTGCGGGCTGCTGTTGCGCTGGGGCTGCGGGCTTTTGGGCTGCTGCGGTGGTTTGCTGTGCTGTTGGGGGTGCGGGGCTACTGCTCCCTTGTTCTGCTGTGGCTGCTGCGGCTGTTTGCTTTTTGCTGCGCGCTGTGGCTGCTCGCTGCTGCTGGTTTCTGTTTGGCTGCTCGTGGCCCCTTCGCTGCGTGGCTGTTTGCTGTTGTTGCGCTTGCTGTTGTTGCTTTTGGCGCTCCCTGCTGTGGCTTCTGCTGCTGGGGCTGCTGTTGCTGCGTGGTTGCTGTTTGTTGCTTTTTGTTTGCGGGTGGCTGCTGCTGCTGCTTTTGCGTGCTGCTGCTTTTGCGGGGCTGCGGGCTGCTGCGGGTTCCCTGCGCTGCTGGGGGCGCTCCCGGCTGTTTTTTTGCTGTTTGGTTTGCTGCTGCTGCTGCTTTTGGGCCTGCTACTGTGGCGCTGCTGCTGCTGCGGGGCTGCTGCTGTTTGTTGCTGTTTGGCTGCTCCCTGTTGTTTTCCCTGCTGTTTTCTGTTGCTGGGCTGCCCCTGTTTGGCGGCTGTGGCTGCTGGCCCTTTTTCGGTGGCTCCCTTGCTGTTTGCTGCTGTTTGTTGCGGCCCCTTGCTGCGGGGTTTGTTGCTGCTGTTGCTGCTGTGGTTTGGCGGTTTCCCTTTGGGGCTGTTTGCCGGGGTTGCTGCTGTTTTCTGCGGGTGTTGTTGTTTGTTGTTGCGGGTTGCGCGGGCTTTTGCTGGTGCTGACCCTTTCTGCTGCGACTGGCGGGCGGGTTGCTGTTTTTTGCTGCGGGTTTGCTGCTGCTGGCTGTTTCTCTTTTTGCGCGTTGCTGTTTGGGCAGGCGCTGCTAACCCCTGCTGCTGTTCGCTGCTGTTTGGCTGCTGCTGCTGGCCTGTGGCTGCTGCTGCTGTTGCTGCTGCTGCTCCCGCTGTTCTGCTGCGGGTTTGTTCCGCTGCTGCTTTGGCTTTTCGCTGCTGCTGTTGCGGGTTCTGCTGATGTTGCGGGCTGCTGCTGCTGTTTGCTGCTGCTCCCTGCTTTTGTTGCTGCTCTGTTGCAGCTTTTTTGCGGTTTGCTGCTCCCTTCAAACCCGCTGCTGCCCCTGCGGGCTTTTTGCTGCTGCTGCTGCTGCTGTTGCGCGTTGCTCCCCTTGCGCTGTTTCTGTTTCGGGTTTGCTGTTGCTGCTGGGCGCGGGCTGCTAATCCTGCGCTGCTGCTGCTTTTGCGCTGGGGCCCTTGCTTTTGCTGTTGCTCCCTGCTGCTTTTGCGTCGCGGCTGCGGCGCGGGTTGTTTTTTGCTGTTGCTTTTGCGCGGGCTGCTGCTGTTCCCTGTTTGCTTTTTGCTGCTGCTGCGTTGCTGCTGTTCCCTGCTGCTGCTTTTTCCCTGCTGCGCTGTTCTGCTGTTGCTCGATCCTGTTTGCTGCTGCTGCTTTTTGCTGCGCGGGCTGTTTGCTGCGGGCTGCTTTTTGTGCTGCTGCTCCCCCTGCTGAGCTGCTGCGCGCTGCGGTTGCTGCGCGGTGGTGCGCGGGTTGCTGCTCGGTGCGTCCTGCTGCTGCGCTGCAGCGTTTGCTTGGGGCCCTTGCTGCGGCTGCTGCTGCTGCTGCTGTTGTTTTTTTGTTTTTGTTGTTGCTGCTGCGCTGCTGCTGCGTTGTGCTGCTGTTTTGCGGGCTGTTGTTGCGGGCTGCTGCTGCTGTTGTTGTCTGGCTGCTGCTGCTCCCGGTTGTTCCCGCTGCTGCTGCTGCTGCTCCCCCCCTGGTTTGCTGCTTTTTGCTGCTGCTGCTTCTCGCTTGGCTGCGTTTGCAGCGGGCCTGCTGCAGCGGTTTCGCTGCGGGCGGCTAGCTGCTGCCGCTAGGGGGGAAAAATTTTGGGGAGTTTTAATCCTTTTGGTCGGGGGAAAAAACCAACTTTGTGTGTGGTGTGTGGGTGTGTTTTGTGTGTGTGTGTGTGTGTGGGTGTGTTTTGTGTGTGGGGTTTTGTGTTTGTGTGTGTGTGTGTTTTTGTGTGTGGGTGTGTGCGTGTGTGTGTTCCCGTGCGTGGGGTGTGGGGGTTGGTGTGGGGTGTGTGTGGGGTGTGTTTTGTGTGTGTTGTGTGTGTGTGGGGTTTGTTAGTTTTGTGGGGGTGTGTGTGTGTGGTTGGTGGGGGTTTTTGGGTGGGTTTGTGTGTGTTTTTTTGTGTGTGTGTTTGTTTTGTGGTTTGGGGTTGTGTGTGTTTTTTGGTGTGTGTTTTGTGTGTGTTGGGGTTTTGTGTGTACTCACCTATTGTACCCCCCTAGTTGGGGTTTTGCAGGGGTCGAGTCCGAGCTCCTGGCCCCGCCTCTTCACTGGTCGCTACTAGGTCACTCTCACCCTGAACCATGAGCTTTATCGTACCTCTGCTTAAAGCTATGTATGGATCCTGCCTCCACTACATCACTTCCCAAACTATTCCACTTCCTGACTACTCTGTGGCTGAAGAAATACTTCCTAACATTCCTTTGATTCATCTGTGTCTTCAACTTCCAACTGTGTCCCCTTGTTACTGTGTCCAGTCTCTGGAACATCCTGTCTTTGTCCACCTTGTCAATTCCTCTCAGTATTTTGTAAGTCGTTATCATGTCCCCCCTATCTCTCCTGTCCTCCAGTGTCGTCAGATTGATTTCCCTTAACCTCTCCTCGTAGGACATACCTCTTAGCTCTGGGACTAGTCTTGTTGCAAACCTTTGCACTTTCTCTAGTTTCTTTACGTGCTTGGCTAGGTGTGGGTTCCAAACTGGTGCCGCATACTCCAATATGGGCCTAACGTACACGGTGTATAGGGTCCTGAACGATTCCTTATTAAGATGTCGGAATGCTGTTCTGAGGTTTGCTAGGCGCCCATATGCTGCAGCAGTTATTTTGTTGATGTGCGCTTCAGGAGATGTGCTCGGTGTTATACTCACCCCAAGATCTTTTTCCTTGAGTGAAATTTACAGTCTTTGGCCACCTAGCCTATACTCTGTCGTCTTCTTTGCCCTTCCCCAATCTTCATGACTTTACATTTGGCACGGTTGCAGCCAGTTGCTGGCCACGTGTCCAGCCTGTCCAGGTCTCTTTGTAGTCTTGTCTGATCCTCATCTGATTTAATTCTTCTCATTAACTTCACATCATCTACGAACAGGGACTCTTCAGAGTCTGTCCCTTCCATTATGTCATTCACATTTATCAAAAATAGCACTGGTCCTAGGACTCGCCCTTGTGGGACCCCGCTCGTCAAAGGCGCCCACTGTGATACCTCATCACGTATCATGACTCGTTGTTTCCTCCCTGTCACTTATTCTTTGATCCACTGCAGTGCCCCTTCCTGTTATACGTGCCTGGTCCTCCAGCTTCTGCACTAATCTCCTGTGAGGAACTGTGTCGAAGGCCTTCCTGCAATCCAGGAAAATTCAATCAACCCACCCTTCTCTCTCGGGTTTTATTTCTGTTACCTTGTCATCGAACTCCATATGGTTTGTGACACAGGATTTTCCTTCGATGATTCTGTGCTGGTTGTCGTTTATAATCTTGTTCTGTTCCAGGTGCTCCACCACTCTCCTCCTGATAATTTTCTCCATGACTTGGCATACTATACACATCAGTGACACTGGTCTATAGTTTAGTGCTTCGTTTCTGTCTCCTTTCTTAAAAATGGGGACTACATTTGCCGTCTTCCATACCTCAGGTAGTTGCCCAGTTTCAAGGGATGTATTGAAGATTGTGGTTAGTGGCACACACAGGTTCACTGCTCCTTCTCTAAGGACCCACGGCCCATCGCCTTTGAGGTATCAAGGTCACTTAGAAGCTTCTGCATCTCCTCTGTTGTTTGTGTGTGTATACTCACCTAGTTGTGGTTGCAGGGGTCGAATCACAGCTCCTGGCTCCGACTCTTCACTGGTTCCAACTAGGTCACTCTTCCTTCTCCATGAGCTTTATCATACCTCTTCTTAAAGCCATGTATGGATCCTGCCTCCACTATATCACTTCCCAGACTATTCCACTTCCTGACAACTCTGTGCCTGAAGAAATACTTCCTAACATCCCTGTGATTCATTTGAGTCTTCAGCTTCCAACTGTCCGCCCTTGGTGCTGTGTCCCATCTCTGGAACATCTTGTCTCTGACCACCTTGTCGATTTCTCTCTCAGTATTTTATGTCGTTATCATATCCCCCCTATCTCTCCTGTCCTTCAGTGTCGTCAGGTTGATTTCCCTTAACCTCTCCTCGTAGGATATGTCACTTAGCTTCGGGACTAATCTTGTTAAAAGCCTTTGCACTTTGTCAAATTTCCTTATGTGCTTGGCTAGGAGTGGGTTCCAAACTGGTGCTGCATACTCTAATATGAGCCTAACGTAGACGGTGTACAGGGTCCTGAACGATTCCTTATTAAGATGTCGGAATGCTGTTCTGAGGTTTGCTAGGCGCCCATATGCTGCAGCAGTTATTTGGTTGATGTGCGCCTCAGGAGATGTGGCTGGTGTTATACTCATCCGAGGATACTTTTCCTTGAGTGAGATTTTCTCTGTCCCCCTAGACTGTACTCCGTCTGTGGTCTTCTTTGCTCTTCCTAAATCTTCATGACTTTGCACTTGGTGGGGTTGAACTCCAGGAGCCAGTTTCTGGACCTGGCTTGCAGCTTGTCCAGATCCCTTTGTACCTCTGACTGGTCCTTGTCTGATTAGATTCTTCTCATCAACTTCGCATCACCCTCAAATAGGGGAAACTTCTTAGGGTATTCCTTCTGTCATGTCATTCACAAATACCAGAAACAGCACCAGTCCTAGGACTGACACCTGTGGAACCCCGCTCGTCACAGGCCCCGACTCTGACACTTCGCCACGTATCATGAGTCACTGCTGTCTTCCTGACAAGTATTCCCTGATCCATTGTAGTGCCTTCCCTGTTATACCTGCCTGGTCCTCCAGCTTTTGCAATAATCTTTTGTGTGGAACTGTGTCAAACGCCTTCTTATAGTCAAAGAAAATGCAATGTACCCACCCCTTTCTCTCTTGTCTTACAGCTGTCACCCTGTCATAGAACTCCAGTAGGTTTGTGACACAGGATTTCCCATCCCTGAAACCGTGCTGGCTGTCGTTGATAAGATCATTCCTTTCTAGTTGCTCCAGCACTCTTCTGATAATCTTCTCCATGACTTTACATACTATACATGTCAGTGACACTGGTCTGTAGTTTCTTCATGTCTTTCTCCTTTTTTTTTTAAATAGGGACTACATTTGCTGTCTTTCATACCTCAGGTAGTCGTCATGTTTCGATAGATGTGTTGAAGATTGTTGTTAGTAGTACATACAGCACCTCTGCTCCCTCTCTCAGGACCCATGGAGAGATGTCTGGCCCCATCGCCTTTGAGGTATCAAGGTCACTTAGCAGCCTCTTCACTTCTTCCTCGGTTGTATGTTTTGTGTCCAGCACTTGTTGGTGTACCCCACCTCTCGGTCTTTCTGGAGTCCCTTCTGTCTCTTCTGTGAACACTTCTTTGAATTACATGTTGAGCTCCTCACATACTTCGTGGTAGCTTCTTGTGACCTTCCTACCTTCCTTCCTCAGCCTGATTATGTGGCCCTTGACTGTTTTCCTCCTGATGTGGCTGTACAACGGCTTTGGGTCATATTTGGCTTTCGCTGCTGTGTCATTTACGTATTGTCGTTGGACTCCCCTTCTTACCTGTTCATATTCATTTCTGGCTCTATGACTGTTCTCCTTATTCTCCTGGGTCCTTTGCCTTCTATACTTCTTCCATTTTCTAGCACACTAAGTTTTGGCCTCTCTTCACCTTTGGGTGAACCAAGGCTCATCCTGGCTTTCTCGTTGTTTCTGTTAATCTCGGGTACAAACCTCTCCTCAGTTCCCATGCATGCTGTTGTCACATATTCCATTGTCTTATTTACTGACAGATTAATAAGAATGAGAGTATAATAAAGGAGACAATATAATAAAGATAACTAATTATCCACATTAAGACTGACAAGAGTAACTTTACTAACAACTTGGTTGTCTACGTTAATAATCCAGTACATAACTGTTACATTAATTAGACGCAAGTTGTACATCTCATGCAGCATGTACTGAACAGTGTGTGTCACATGTAAGACCCTAGAATTTGTTGCTGACACACATTGTTATACAGATATGCAGCTGGATCAATGTGCTGACGTTGTGTCAGTCACTTATACTTGCAAGACATGTTAGTGTGTTGTGATGTTTCTCCACAACTGCAGTCAACTTTCGTGAGTTTTCTTATAGGCCTAGTGTTTTTACCATCTTTGTAAAAGGGTAGGCCATAGGCAAGGTCCATAGGTGTATTTCAGGTTTCATTTGCCAGAGTGTTGGATTGTGATGACCAGTATGTGGCCGAGAGATGTAACCAGCCTAACACTGTATGTGGTCGAGCGATGTAACCAGCCTAACACTGTATGTGGCTGAGCGATGTAACCAGCCTAACACTGTATGTGGCTGAGCGATGTAACCAGCCTAACACTGTATGTGGTCGAGCGATGTAACCAGCCTAACACTGTATGTGGCTGAGCGATGTAACCAGCCTAACACTGTATGTGGCTGAGAGATGTAAACAGCCTAACACTGTATGTGGTCGAGCGATGTAACCAGCCTAACACTGTATGTGGCTGAGAGATGTAACCAGCTTAGCACTGTATGTGGTCGAGCGATGTAACCAGCCTAACACTGTATGTGGTCGAGCGATGTAACCAGCCTAACACTGTATGTGGTCGAGCGATGTAACCAGCCTAACACTGTATGTGGCTGAGCGATGTAACCAGCCTAACACTGTATGTGCTGAGCGATGTAACCAGCCTAACACTGTATGTGGTCGAGCGATGTAACCAGCCTAACACTGTATGTGGCTGAGCGATGTAACCAGCCTAACACTGTATGTGGCTGAGCGATGTAACCAGCCTAACACTGTATGTGGTCGAGCGATGTAACCAGCCTAACACTGTATGTGGCTGAGCGATGTAACCAGCCTAACACTGTATGTGGTCGAGCGATGTAACCAGCCTAACACTGTGTGGCCGAGCAATGTAACCAGCCTAGCACTGTATGTGGCCAAGAGATGTAACCAGCCTAGCACTGTATGTGGCCGAGCAATGTAACCAGCCTAGCACTGTATGTGGCCAAGAGATGTAACCAGCCTAACACTGTATGTGGCCGAGCAATGTAACCAGCCTAACACTGTATGTGGCCGAGCAATGTAACCAGCCTAGCACTGTATGTGGCCAAGAGATGTAACCAGCCTAGCACTGTATGTGGCCGAGCAATGTAACCAGCCTAACACTGTATGTGCCCAAGTGATGTAACCAGCCTAACACTGTATGTGGCCGAGCGATGTAACCAGCCTAACACTGTATGTGGCCGAGCAATGTAACCAGCCTAACACTGTATGTGGCCGAGCAATGTAACCAGCCTAGCACTGTATGTGGCCAAGAGATGTAACCAGCCTAGCACTGTATGTGGCCGAGCAATGTAACCAGCCTAACACTGTATGTGCCCAAGTGATGTAACCAGCCTAACACTGTATGTGGCCGAGCGATGTAACCAGCCTAACACTGTATGTGGCCGAGCAATGTAACCAGCCTAACACTGTATGTGGCCGAGCGATGTAACCAGCCTAACACTGTATGTGCCCAAGTGATGTAACCAGCCTAACACTGTATGTGGCCGAGCGATGTAACCAGCCTAACACTGTATGTGGCCGAGCGATGTAGCTACTGCCTACCTCCACACATACTGCTTACCTCCACACACACACTGCCTACCTCTACACACATTGCCTACCTCCACACACACAGCCTTCCTCCACACACACTGCCTACCTCCACACACTGCCTACCTCCACACACACTGCCTACCTCCACACACACTGCCTACCTCCACACACACTGCCTACCTCCACACACACTGCCTACCTCCACACACACTGCCTACCTCCACACACACTGCCTACCTCCACACACTGCCTACCTCCACACACACTGCCTACCTCCACACACACTGCCTACCTCCACACACTGCCTACCTCCACACACTGCCTACCTCCACACACTGCCTACCTCCACACACTGCCTACCTCCACACACACTGCCTACCTCCACACACACTGCCTACCTCCACACACTGCCTACCTCCACACACACTGCCTACCTCCACACACTCTACCTCCCACACACTCCCCTACATCCAACAAGGCCTCCCTCCACCACCACGCCTACCCCACACACACTCCCTACCCCCACACAATATGTACCCCTCACCAAAATGCCTACCTCCACACACTCCCTCCCTCCACACACACTGCCTACCCCCACCACAGCCCCTCCCCCCACA
>NW_026486177.1:0-14055 GCF_026875155.1 Cherax quadricarinatus | reverse complement strand
TAGTACCGACGAAAACCCTCATAGGGTTTAAGTCATGTTGACGCAGTGAAGGACTTGAGCTAGAGTTCGTCACGGCCCGTCTAGCTGAGATTCGTCAGTAAAAAACTTGCTTTTGTGGTCACAGAGGTGCCCCTGTGCTAACTTTCAATGGTGTAGAAATAACCTAGTTGATGAATCTTATTGTGGCTAGCTGGTCTATGGCTAGCGCGAAGGGGGGGCGACGGCTGGAGTTTGAGACTCTATGACCGCGGGTTCAATCCGGCCGGGGTATGGTTTTATTTGCCAATCGAGTCATTACATTTCTTAAGTCATGTTGACGACAGTGAAGGGACTTAGAGCTAGAGTTTCGTCACGCACGCTAGCTGTGAGATTTCCGTCAGAAAAAACTGCATTTGTGGTTCACAGAGGTGCCTGTCTAACTTTCCTATGGTGTAGACATATACATAGATGGATAATCTTAAATGTGGGCTATCTGGTCTAGTTGGCTGAGCGCTACGGCTGGAGTTTTTGAGACTCTATGACCGCGGTTCCAATCCCGGCCGGGGTAAGGTTTATTTGCAATCGGTCATAACGATTTCTTAAGTCATAGAGGTAACAGCATGGCAAAACACCAGGGTATACACAGATGTCATGTTGGATTAAAACTTCCCTTTTAATAATAACCCATATGCAACATGCAACATCCATCCATCAGTCAGTCATCTGGCTGGCTTGGCTGGCTGTCGCGGCTGGTCGGCTGGCTTGGTCAGGGCTGGCCTGGTCTGGCTGGCCTGGTCTGGCTTGCCTGGTCCTGGCTGGCTGGTCTGGTCTGGCTGCTGTCTGGCTGGCTGGCTGGTCTGGCAGGCTGGTCTGGCCTGCTGGCTGGTCTGGCTGGCATGTCTGGCTGGTCAGGCTGGCTGGTCTGGCTGGCGGTCTGGCTGCTGGGCTGGCTGGTCTGGCTGGCTGGTCGGCGGCTGGGCTGCTGGTCTGACTGCTGGGCTGGCTGCTGGCTGGGCGGGCTGGGCTGGCCGGGCGGACTGGCTGACTGGCTTGGCTGTCTGGCTGGCTGGTGTGTGGCTGCTGGTCTGGCTGGCTGGTCTGGCTGGCTGGTCTGCTGGTCTGGCTGGCTGGTCTGCTGGCTGGCTGGGCGCTGGCTGGCTGGCTGTTCGGCTGGCTGGCTGGCTGGTCGGCTGGCCTGGTCGGCCTGGCCTGGTCCGGCTGCTGGCTGGCTTGCTGGCTGGCTGGCTGGCCTGGCCTGTCTGGCTGGCCGGTCTGGCTGGCCGGGTCTGGGTCTGGTCTGGCTGGACTTGGTCCTGGCGGCTGACTGGTCGGCTGGCTGGCTGGCTGGCTGGCTGGCTGGTCTGGCTGGCTGGCTGGTCTGGCAGGCCTGGGCAGGTCTGGCTGGCTGGCTGGTCTGGCTGGCTGTCTGGCTGGCTGGTCCTGGCTGCTGGCTGGCTGCTGGCTGGTCTGGCTGGCTGGTCTGGCCTGGCTGATACAGGTCTGGCTGCGGGTCTGGCTGGTGGTTCTGCTGCTGGGCTGGCTGGGTCTGGCTGGCTGGTCTGGCTGGCTGGTCCGGGCTGGCTGGGCTGGCTGGCTGGTCTGGCGGGCTGCGTCTACTGGCTTGGTCTGCTGGTCCTGGCTTGGCTGTCTGGCTGGCTGCCTGGTCCTTTCCTGCTGGTCTGCTGGCTTGTCTGGCGGCTGGTCTGCGGGTCTGGCTGGCTGGTCTGGCTGGCTGGTCTGGCTGCTGTCGCTGGCTGGTCTGGCTGGCTGTCCCTGGCTGGCTGCTGGCTGTTCCTGGCTGGCTGGATAGGTCGGGCTCTGGTCTGGCTGTCTGGCTGTCTGGTCGGCCTGGCTGGGCTGGCTGGTCTGGCTGGCCTGGTCTGGCTGCTGTCTTCTGGCTGGTCTGGGCTGGCGTCTGGCTGGCTGTCTGGCTGGCTGTCTGGCTGGTCTGCTGCAGGCTGGTCTTTCTGGCTGTCTGTCTGGCTGGCTGGTCTGGCTGGTCTGGCTGCTGGTCCCTGGGTGGCTGCTGGTCTGCTTGGCTGTCTGGCTGGCAGTCTGGCTGGCTGGGCTGGTTGGCTGGCTGGTCTGGTTTTGCTGCTGGTCTGGTTCTGGCCTGGTCCTGGTTGGGTGGCTGGTCCGGTGGCTGGCGGATGGATGCTGGATGGATGGATGGATGGCTCTGGTAGGCTGGCTGGCTGGATGGCTGGCTCTCACACACTCTCACACAGGGCCTTAATTAAAAGTCACCAGTCCCTAGGCCTATTCAGAGTGGCGGGGCCCCTTTGAGTTACGGGTACGCGAAGCGACCCCCTTCCAGCTTGGGGTGGGAGGGAGGGTCGATGTGGATCCTGTTTAAGGTATGTTGCAGATAGGAGTTGGAAATGAATGGTATGTCCAGGCAATTGGTGTCAATTGCTGGCTGGACAAATACTGTATGGAAAAATGCAGTAACATTCATCGACAACTGGACCATCTTCTATGCAGAGATGACATGTATGGCTAGGGATGGGTTCACTGATCGAGTGTGGGGGGGAAGCACTGGCACTGCATGAGGGAGCAGTTAGGACTTTTAAAACTAGGAATATTAGTGGATGGGTTATTGGCAGGAAACAGTGCAGTCCCAGTGTATGTAATATTACGAGTCAGGAACTAGTAATAATAAGAACGAAGATAGATCTTGAAAAGCCAGGGACCTTGTGATAAAGGACAGTAAGATTTAGTAAGAAAAATAGAAATGAGCAGGAAGGGTAAAGAGAAAGGAGAGTCTTTCAATGTTTATTATGCTAATTGCCGTAGTGCTAGGAAATAAGATGGACAGTTGAGTTATTTGCTAGTGTAAGTAACATTGATATTTGCCTTAACTGAGACGTGGTTTAATTCAAAAAGTCGTGACATGCCTGCGGAAGTCATATTCAGGGTTTTAACTTTTTCCAAGAAGATAGAAGTATTGGAGGGGGGGGGGGGTGGCATTGTATGTCCGAGATCGCTTGAACTGTCATAAAACGGGAATTAGTCTGACGTAACACATACAGATCTGTTTGGAGAGATTTTCAGAGGGGCATGAAAAACTGATTTAGGAGTGATATACCGTCCCCCAAACTTAGATAGGCACCAAGGGAAACTACTATGGGAGGAAATTGTTAAGGCCATAAGGCACGATAATGTAGTAATTCTAGGAGACTTTAACTTTAGTCATATTGATTGGAATTTCTTGACTGGGAATTTAGAATCATTACGACTTCTTAGAAGTATTTCAGGATTATGTTTTTTGAAGCAGTTTGTGACAGAACCTACAAGGGGAAATAACCTACTTGACTTAGTTATGGCAAACAATGAACGAGATAGATATTGAAAAGCCAGGGACCTTGGGTGATAAGGACAGTAATAGGTTTAGTAGAAAAATAGAAATGAGCAGGAAGGGTAAAGAGAAAGGAGAGTCTTTTCCAATTTTTATTATGCTAATTGCCGTAGTGCTAGGAATAAGATGGACGAGTGGAGATTATTAGCTAGTGTAGGTAAACATTGATGTATTTTGCCTTAACTGAGACGTGTTTAATTCAAAAAGGTCGGGACACTGCCTGCGGAATGTCATATTCAGGGTTTTAAAAATGGTCCAAGAAGATAGAAGTATTGGAGGGGGGTGGGGTGCAAAGTATGTCCGAGATCGCTTGCACTGTTTGCATAAAAACGGGTATTAAGTCGAAGTAACACAACAGAGTCCTGTTTGGATAGAATTTTTCAGAGGGGCATGAAAAACTGATTTTAGGAGTGATATACCCGTCCCCCAGACTTATCGGGGACCAAGGGAAACTAACTAAATGGAGGAAATTGTTAAGGCCTCAAGCACATTTAATGTATAATCTAGGAGACTTTAACTTTAGTCATGTTGATTGGAATTTCTTGACTGGGAATTTAGAATCATACACTTCTTAGAAGTATTTCAGGATGTTTTTTGAAGCATATTGTTGACAGAACCTAAGGGGAAATAGCCTGCTTGACTTAGTATGTCAACACAATGAATCCCTTGTTAAATAATTTAGCAATTTTCCAGAGGAACTGGGTGCTAGCGACCACAAATCAATTAACATATAGCATTGAATGGACGTACGATAGTAAGCGATATTCAGTAACAGTCCCAGATTTTCGCTTAGCAATTACGATGGGCTTAGAGAACACTATCATCTGTTGACTGGGGTAACGAAGAGAGCGATCAAAAATGACAGTTTTCTGAAACACTAACATGGCTGCTCAAGGAGCGTTTATCCCATATAAAGAAATTAGATCAAATAGAAAATTGGGACCCAAAATGATGAATAATAGGCTCAAATATCTACTAGGCATAAGAAAGGAATTTATAAGGCGACAAAAGAGGTGATGGTCATCTTATGAATCATATATTGAACATTAAAGGGACATTAAAAAGGGATAAGAAAAGCGAAAAGGGGAACTATGAAATTAAAGTTGCTAGGCGATTCTACAACTAACCCAAAAAGTTTTTCCATGGTTCTATAGACCAAAGTTAGAGATAAGATAGTCCCCTAAAAATAATCTATGGGCCCCTTACTGAACAAAGAGAAGAAATGTCTTGATTTAAATAATTATTTTCTCTCTCAGTTTTAACCAGGAAGACACTAAACAATATTCAGTAAATTAATTTTTTACAGTGGCGAGAAGAAGATAAATTATGTAACATCACAGTCACTAGTGGAATGGTTGTGAAGCAGATAGACAGACTGAACAAAATAAGTCCGCCGGGGTCCTGATGAGGTTTTTTCAAGGGTTCTTAAGAAATGCAAAATGGAACTCTGTAACCATTAACTATATTTTTAATTTATCTCTTCAAACAGGTGTAGTGCCTGATATTGTGGAAGATGGCTAATGTATGCGGAGGGGGGCTATTTGTTAAAACATGGGGACAGGAGGTCTTGTACCGTGGTCAAATTACCGACCATAAAGCCTGACCTCAATAGTAGGTGCAGAATTAACTAGAGTGCATTAATGCTGAGATTTATAAGGAACCATCCTCGATTACAAAGCTTGGATTAATGAACTCTGCATGTGGATTGCACAAGAGGCCGTTCTTGTCTAACTAATTTATTAAACTTTCTTCAGTAAGACTTTTGGAGCGTGGACCAAAATAGAAGAGTAAATGTGATATTATTTACTATAGATTTAGTAAGGCTTTTGATAGAGTTCCTGGCACCATAGACTGTTAAAGAAAGTGCAGCTCCATGCATTTGGGGAAAAGTGCTCTCGTGGATCGATCATGGCTCACTGACGAAGCAAGAGAGGTCCGATAAATGGGTTGAATCCGATGGGGGATCTGTAACAAGTGGCGTTCCACAGGGATCAGGTCTTTGGCCCGTTGTTTGTTTATAATATATATCAAAGATCTGAGAGGGAATTACTAGTGATATGAGCAAATTCGCCGATGACACATAGATAGGTAATAATTGATTCATCAAACGTAATAGGTTTATGGAACTTCATGAGGATTTAAAAAAACCCAACTCTATTCTTGTACAGAAAAGTGGCAGATGCAGTTCACTTAGAAAAATGCAAGGTCTGAAGCTGGGGAGTGGCCCATAACCCCTAGTACTTAAAGTTACAATGTGAAGAACTTAGCCATAACAGATTGCGAAAAGGGACTGGGTTTATGGTGAGCAGCAACCATAAACCAAGACAGCATGGCCTAAGCGTACGTAATACGGCCAAATAAGTTACTGGACTAGATCAAGAAAGTACACCCGAAGTCCAGAGGTCATACTGCAGCTTTAACATCATTTAGAAGGCTCACCTAGAGTATGCAGCTAAGTCTGTCTCCGTATACAAAATGGACAATAAATTCGTAAGAAAATATTCACGTAGGATGAACTAAATAATACATAGCATAAGAAATCTTCTTATGAAGAAGATTGAAGACTCTTAATTACATTCACTTGTTAGATCTAAGAATGAGGGAGAACTGATCGAAGTGTATAAGT
Source organism: Cherax quadricarinatus (assembly GCF_026875155.1). NCBI lineage: Eukaryota > Metazoa > Arthropoda > Malacostraca > Decapoda > Parastacidae > Cherax > Cherax quadricarinatus. The sequence goes on along the minus strand of NW_026486177.1, from coordinate 8,092 downwards.
GAAGATTAGATAATAATAAAGGGGTCTTAATAAGGTCTTGAGGATGTCTCTCCAAGAGAGAACCCGCAGTAAAGGACTTAATTAGATAAGTTTAGATTTAGAAAGGACATAGGAAAGTAAATGGTTTGGAAATAGGGTAGTATGATGAGTGGAACAGTCCTACTATGCTGGGTATTGAGGCTGGGACTTTGGGTAGTTCAAATCTAGGTGTTGGATAAGTACATGAGTGGAGGGTGGGATTTGAGTGGGACATTCACATCAAGCTTATTTCTATTTGGGGGGGTTTTGGCCTAGAAAATTGGGTTGGGCAAAAGTTTTTGATAGTGGGAAGAATTGTAAAGGACCTCGCCCAAGTATGTGCCAACAGCCTCCTGCATGTTTCCTCCTTCATATGTTTTCTTATGTTCTAATGTCTAATAACCCTTTGATGGTCAACAGGCCCTCTCCGAGACGCGTTCTCAGGGTCCTGCCCCATATTAAAAAAAAAAATTATATTTCCTTATGAACGATAGAGAATCTTTTCCCGATCATAATGACACCAAAATTAGAACTTAATGGAACCTAACGGACAAATGCCTCGCGAAGTTAGCGGTCCATCGCATGTTACAGCATCAGATTTGCCCACTTTGAGCCCCATTTTTGGCCAATTCCATTGCAACTAGTTCGACAAAAAACATGAATAATTCCCTAGAACTCTATTTTTTTTCTATCGAATAGTGCAAGAACCACCCATAAACCAATTTAACTATCCAGTACAGTGGTCAAATTAGCAATTTCTGGCCAATTACCCACAAATTTTCAAAATGCCAAATTTTCTCCGAATAGGGTCCCGATTAAACAAGAAGACATTCCTGGCACTAATATGACATCCCTTTGTCAGTAGTCACGTCTCAAGGCCCCCTCTTAATTCTTTTGCTTACCACTTGAATTTTTATTCTCACTAAAAATAGAAGAATTACACGTATGCAGACTACTACATTATGTAAAAAAAAGGTAAAAATAATACTGGCGCACTTGCAAAAGAATATAAGACTCACTATTGAGACGTGTATTGGGAACTCTTGGCATGATTTGTTTACTTTTTGAACTTTGGTAAAAATCGAACATTTCTGCTACTTGAGCTCAATTTCAAGGTACTTTTCATTGTAAAACCATTTAAAATCATCTCAATTTCTGTAATATGTCCTTCCATTCTATAAAAATGAGACCAAGAAATATAGAAGAATACAACAGACCATACGAAAATACAGTGCAAAGTGCTGGTTTATTCAAAAAAAAACGATCAATTTTTTTTTTCTCATTATGCACTGAGTGCAGCAGGACATTTTTTTATACTGGCCACACTGACCACAAACCCATTCTTTTCCATATGTAGGCCTACCAGCTTTCTCCCACTAGATTTGAGGGCACTAGAATTTAGGCGTACTAGTACGTCAAAAACCCTGGGTCGTAAGCCGTAATAGTACGGCCGAAACCCTAAAAGGGTTAAATACATTCTGGCTATTTAGATTAAATTTAATAGGGAAAGTACATCAAGACAACCAAAACCATTTACCAACAGCCATTATAACTATCTTGTTAATTCATGCATTTTAAAGAGAATAAACTCAAGACAGCATAGTATTACTAGATTAGGCTATTAAAGTAGTGACAATCATTACCTATTAATATTCAGCATAACCACTACAGCTCTATTCTTCCCTTTATAAATCACTGACCATTTTTGGATCCATTGCATCATGCGTAAGACATCAAATCATATCAACTCAAGAAAGTAAAAGAATTGTTATATTCACATGCACGTCTTAAATAAACTTTTTTCTGACTTAATATTGGCAAAATCATCAGTATATCCTGAAAAATCAATTTTTCCTTGTTCGATCAAACACAAAGTCCAACAAAGAGCTAGGTTGCACCATTGTCTTGGCTCATTGTTTAAAACGAGCAGGTTGTCCATCACGCTTTTTTCCAAAACAGAAAATTGAACGTTCTCCATCACAGTTAGTTACTGAAGTGTTAGTAAAGGCAATACACTAAGGTCAACATTAGGAAGGTTTTCTGAGATACCTGCATTTCTAACTGTTTTTCACAAGCACCTAGGGCGCACACTTTTCAGTGGAAGCTTTAATCAGATCATATACCCAAAAAATGAACTATTTCTTCAATAAATGTGTCCTGAATCATCTGCTGAAAGGTGTTGTTGCTACTTAAATGCAGCTTCTCTCAATTCTGCATCTGGCATAGTAGAAATTTTGAACAGAAATCCAAACTTGTCATTGAGATTCCTTATATATTTCTTTTCTTTTCACTAAGTTCGTATCATTAATCCAGAATGATGAAGATGTACTGTCTTACATTTTCTGCCCATTGGTAGCAACACATTTCATTGTCCCTGGCTCTTCAAATTGCTTTTCCTCTTCCGTTGACCGCTGATGATAGCCCGGTAACGGAAGTCTTTCACTGAGCAGTTTAGCTTTCTCGTCAAACATTCAAAAGCTTCAATCATTGCGAAGTGACTTACAAATTCCCTAAGCCTGCATCGAGGTTAGCACAAGTACCATTCATTTTTCAATTTCAATTTTTCTGAAGGTCTTGTTTCATGGCATTTAACCGTTCCAGTATACAGTCGTCAAACACACAGAGTAAGGGCCAATTCAAAATCTTCCAAGTTTGATGCTATGCCTGGCTGCTTCGCTTCTTGTAGTTGTGTCCTGGTCTTCATCCTCTGCTATTCGGATCAAAGCAGAACGTATTTCCACAAAGCTGTCTTCAAAGCATGTGTTGCATCATGCTGCGCGACCACGCTTGTTGTTGATAATGATTTGATGACATCGCCATGAATGGTTGACTTGAGTATACTCCACCATGCGTGAAGCAGAGAAAAATTAAAGAGTGCTTTAGTAAAAAAGTCCAAAAAATGAAACTGCAGCAACCAACCCTCCACAGCACAAGAACCCAACAAGATTAAGAGAAATGTGCTGAGCAGGCAACATATTCAGCAAGGGGTTAGTTGCTCGATACGGGATTGCAATCCATAATATTTACCCGACATGTTACTTGCATTGTCGAGCTCTGGCCACGCAATCCATACAGAAGATCCTGTTCAAGCAGAGTATCCAGTACTACATTCATCATTGTTTCACCATCTGGCTGAAAGAAATGACTTTTATAAAGCGATCTAGCAGGCTTACCACTGGAGTCGACAAAGCAACAATGAATGTCAATTGATCTGTATGGGGGGGGGGGTGAAATCACTGGTGTTGAATCTACACTTATTGCAAAGTATTTGCAGTTTTCCACAGCTGCTAATATGTATTGAGGACCTCCTTAGTCATCAGTTCAATAAATTTCATTGCTATAGTAGAATGACCATGTAAGATACATGCCTCTTCCTGCTGTCCCAAGGCTGACACATGATTTGCTAAGAATGGAATCGAAATTGTGCTAACGTTCTAATGATCCCCTAGGAAATTGCCATTTGTTTTCCGAACCAAAAACCTTCTTTTTCACCACAAAAGCAAGTCCTCCCTAGAGTTAAGATTTTACAACAGTAATCAACTCTTTCTAGAACTTTCTCCAATAAGTGCCTCTTTTTCAGTTTTGATTTTCCAAATGAGAATCCAATAAGCCTTTTTTCTGTGGCACAAAATACACTGTCTTATAAAGCAGCTCCTGTGAGTGGTGCTGATTTCATGTTCCTCGAAACGCTTGGAATTTTTTCCGAGTCATTGAACCCCTGTGTGAGGTATTTTCTTTGGTAGAAAATCGCTTGCAATGCTGAACAGCACACTTATCCCTGAGCTTTCAGAGTATACCATCCCTGATCCTTTTCACAGTTTCTGATTGCAATGATTCCTATAAAACAAGATGACTTTAAAACAACGACGACTTCCCATCATCATAAATCCTATGCTATTTCCTAAATCAATGTTCAGAGTTTTGACTGAAGTTCTCTGCAATGAAAGCATTACGTAGAGAATCTGGGATTACATTTTGGCCCAAGAGGCAGGATCCCTTTAAGACAAATCCTGTTGGATGAAATCCCATTGAGACATTGAGAGAGACCAAAAAAGAAGTAGATTGCTGGCTGAGAATAATGGAGGGAAGGCTTCCTGTATGACTGACGTCTCTGCATAAAAAAGATTCAACGTACTGGTAACATCAGAAACTGGTTTTCGTGACATGTCTGTGATCTTTTCTGCTGCTTTCGACAATCTATCTTTTTCTGTTCTTCTTCTAATTTTCTTCTTCTTTTTTCTGTACCCACTTGCAAAGAACGGTCCAACATCACGTTCACGAGATGCCATAATGAAGGCTGTATCACTGTCTGAATCATGCAAATACAAATTTTTCATTATCAATTATTATTAATTTTTTAATTATTATTAAATCTTTCATGGACTGGCGAGCGACTTTTTTTTTCTGTCAATTGGGGGGATATGGCCCTTGTAGCCCCCTTTCCTCTTGCTGCTCATCTAAAAATTCAAAACGTTACCAGAAAGGAGTCATATACAGAACTTTTACCATAGATTAGGTAGTGATTTGGGGTACGATATTTTACTTAATTCATCCTCCTTGATCTCCAATTTACTAAACAGAAACCACTGGTCCCAAGAACATGCCCAATGGGATTTATATTTTACCATTTTCATAACTAAACTAATCATTATGTTTTGCATGATATATGGCCTACCACCATAGATAAGGACATGAGAATTAAAGAATGCAGGACAATAATTTCAGCTTCACCCAACAACGATTATCTGATGTGGCATGTGGTTTCAGGGGAAATAGTAGTAAATTAATGCTGCTCTACATCACTTCCGTCGCAACTTAAAACTAAGCATTTTGCGACGGAAGTGATGTAGAACATCAATCAATTGAGATCTGTTCTGAAATGATAAAGACCATAAAGACAGGACAAAGGCTTTAAAGCCTACAAATGGAAGACAGTTTGCATTATTTAGGTTTCTAATCTATAGTATTTTACCAAAAAATGGCATCTTTACACGGTCAAGTAACCCTATCAGGTTACCTCCCTTAACATTTAGGAGGCGTAAACAAACATTTATCAATACACATCAATGTCTATCAACAACATTCAGTTAATTTTCAACAGCCAAGTCCGAGTAACATGTATTACTACTGAAAATTGGAGAGAATCTCCCATACTCACCCATTAGCGGGAAAACACAGCTGTTCTGATGTAAACAAAGGCGTGTTGAGTGTTGCCATCTATGGTTAGGTTTATTTATTTTTTATTTTTCATTTTATTTCATTATTATTTTGTTTGATAATTTTTTAAAAATCAATTTTACTCTCCAAACACTTGAACTTTTTAGGTAGGGACCCCTTTGCACTTGCACCATGTGCACAGTCTTAGATGAGCCCCTGAACCCCTTGGACCGCGGGGCCCCCAAATGCGTGGGGCCCTAGGCAAATGCCTCTTTTGCCTATGCGGTAATCCGGCCCTGCTCTCACACACTCTCACACACACGAATATGCACAGATAAGAAGGGAGGTCTCGCACACTCTCACACACACGAATATGCACAGGTAAGAAGGGAGGCCCAAAGACAATATGAAAATGACATAGCAGCGAAAGCCAAATCTTACCCGAAACTGTTGTACAGCCACATCAGGAGGAAAACAACAGTCAAGGACCAGGTAATCAGGCTAAGGAAGGAAGGAGGAGAGACAACAAGAAATGCCGTAACGTATGTGAGGAACTCACAAGAGATTCAAAAAGTGTTCACAGATGAACAGCAGGGCTCCAGAAAGACGGAGAGGTTGGGCCACCACATGTGCTTGACACAGTGCACACACCGAGGAGAATGAAGAGGCTTCTGAGTGAGCTAGATACCTCCAAGGCAATGGGCCAGACAACATCTCCCCATGGGTATTGAGAGAGGGAGCAGAGGCGCTATGTGTACCCCCTAACAACAATATCAAAACTCAGCTATCGAAACAGGGAGATTGCTGAGGCATGGAAGACAGCAAATGTATCCCAATCTTTAAAAAAGGAGACAGACATGAAGCATTAAAACTACAGACCAGTGTCACTGACATGTAATAAAATGCAAAATCCATGCAGAGATTATCAGGAGAAGTGTGTGGAACACATAGAAAAGGAATATCTCATCAACAGCAAGCCAACATGTTTCAGGGACGGGAAATCCTGTGTCACCAAACTACCTGGAGTTTCTATGACATGGTTGACAGAAGTAAGACAAGAGAGAAGGGGGGTGGTGGATTGCATATTCTTGGACTGCAAGAGGGCATTTGACACGTTCCACACAAGAGATTGGTGCAAAAACCTGGAGGCCCAAGCAGTGATATACAGGGAAGGCACACAATGGATCAGGGAATACTTGTCAGGAAGACAGCACGAGTCTTGGTACGTGGCGAGGTGTCAGAGTGGCACCCGTGACCCAGCGGGTTCCCAACAGGGGTCAGTCCTAGGACCATGCGTTCTGGTATTGTGACGACATGACGAAGAAATTAGACCTAGGTGTCCCTGTTAGCAGATCTTGGAAGTTGAGAGAAGAATTCACTCAATCAAAGACCAGGCAGAACTACAAAGGGATCTCGACAGGCTGCAGACCTGGTCCAGCAATTGGCTCCTGGAATTCAATCCCACCAAGTGCAAAGTCATGAAGATTGGGGAAGGGCAAAGAAGACTGCAGACGGAGTACAGTCTAGGGGGCCAGAGACTACAAACCTCACTCAAGGAAAAAGATCTCGGGGTGAGTATAACTCCAGGCACATCTCCTGAAGCACACATCAACCAAATAACTGCTGCAGCATATGGGCGCCTAGCAAACCTCAGAACAGCATTCCGACATCTTAATAAGGAATCGTTCAGGACCCTGTACACCGTGTACGTTAGGCCCATATTGGAGTATGCGGCACCAGTTTGGAACCCACACCTAGCCAAGCACGTAAAGAAACTAGAGAAAGTGCAAAGGTTTGCAACAAGACTAGTCCCAGAGCTAAGAGGTATGTCCTACGAGGAGAGGTTAAGGGAAATCAACCTGACGACACTGGAGGACAGGAGAGATAGGGGGGACATGATAACGACATACAAAATACTGAGAGGAATTGACAAGGTGGACAAAGACAGGATGTTCCAGAGATTGGACACAGCAACAAGGGGACACAGTTGGAAGCTGAAGACACAGATGAATCATAGGGATGTTAGGAAGTATTTCTTCAGCCACAGAGTAGTCAGGAAGTGGAATAGTTTGGGAAGAGATGTAGTGGAGGCAGGATCCATACATAGCTTTAAGCAGAGGTATGATAAAGCTCACGGTTCAGGGAGAGTGACCTAGTAACGATCAGTGAAGAGGCGGGGCCAGGAGCTCAGACTCGACCCCTGCAACCTCAACTAGGTGAGTACAACTAGGTGAGTACACTCATACACTCTCACACACTCTCTCTCTCTCTCTCTCACACACAAATACACACTCTCACACACACACACACACACACACACACACACACACACACACACACACACACACACACACACACACACACACACACACACACTAAGAGCTAAGAGGTATGTCCTATGAGGAGAGGTTAAGGGAAATCAACCTGACGACACTGGAGGACAGGAGAGATAGGGGGACATGATAACGACTTACAAAATACTGAGAGGAATTGACAAGGTGGACAAAGACAGGATGTTCCAGAGATTGGACACAGCAACAAGGGGACACAGTTGGAAGCTGAAGACACAGATGAATCATAGGGATGTTATGAAGTATTTCTTCAGGGACAGAGTAGTCAGGAAGTGGAATAGTTTGGGAAGAGATGTAGTGGAGGCAGGATCCATACATAGCTTTAAGCAGAGGCACGATAAAGCTCATGGTTCAGGGAGAGTGACCTAGTAGCGACCAGTGAAGAGGCGGGGTCAGGAGCTTGGACTTGATCCCTGCAACCTCAACTAGGTGAGTACAGGTACAGTTATCATACATAATGTAAATTACCTAGGATAACCCAAAAAATCCAGACAAAGTGCTATACAGTGCTTGTAGATATAAGACCAAATAAGCATGACTGGAAAGTAGTACCCATTTTCACTTTT